>JAATLQ010006296.1:22441-41031 GCA_013421005.1 Heliconius erato x Heliconius himera | reverse complement strand
ATCCCCACTTGGAGGATTGAATTATAATTTAATAATATTTTCATTTCGTTTAATAATATTTTAATTTCGCACATCAGTCACACATTATACGCAATATCTTAATCCTTACATTACAACATAATCTCATAATCTTACGCATAATCTTTACCCTGCTAAAGGCGGGATAAAGCGTGGATCTGGTTTTGACTTTGTGTGAACCGATTAAAATAAAGTCCAGTCCAGTTGAGGCCAGTCGTGGCACAGCGGCACGAAGTGCAAGCACTCGAGGAGATGAAATATTTACTTAAATTTATATTTCCATTTCTTCGCTCTGGTGTCGAGCGAACGAGAACACGCAATGCCTCCAGAATTCGGCAGAAAGTGGGGAACGGAGTGTCTTAATACTAGGGTTCCTCTGCCTTACCTGCTGTGTGAGGGATACAGCGTGAAGCTGATTAAAATAAAACTAATATTAAATTGCCAAAATGCAAACAAAAAAGGATTTAAATCGGTTAAGCCGTTTCTGAGATTATCGTGAACAAATTCACAGACAAACAGACAAACTGACCAAGTTCTATTACAATGTTAATTGTAATATCTTCCATGTACAGCCACCGATGAGTAAGGATTTTATTGTAAGTATCGATAAGTTGTGTTTTTATTTCAAACATTCAATTGAAGATTCTTATGGGAGGTACGAAAATGCGACCTAAAGTTTTAATAAATTTGTCATTAAAAATCTTCATTGCGTTGCAAACATACATTATAGGTATATCAAAACACGAACATAATTCAGTGTGTTAATTAAATAATTTTGTGGTTTAAGCGGGCGAAGCCGCGAGCGGGTCGCTAGTTACTAATAATATAGGTTTTTCAATTAATATTCGGTTGGGAATCGTGTGTGTATTATTATAAATTTGTTGCTTTTAATTAGGACATCATTTAGTATAAAATTGTGAATGTTAGTGTTATTTAATGTAAAAATGTATGTCCTGTTAGTGATCTAAATAAATAAATAAAAAAAATAGTTTAATAAAATAAAAAGACGCTTGCTAGTAGGCAGTCTAAGGTTCCATCAGCTCCTCATGTCTCGAAAATTAGTCAGTGCATGGAAAATTTATTTATATATACTTTATTGCACAAATTACAAAAAAGAAAAATGTACAAAAGGTGGGCTTAACGCTAAATAGCATTCTCTACCAGCCAACCTTGTCATGAGAATAAGTCTGTAGGTGTGCAGAAGTAAAATATACCTTCATATACATACATTAATATTCTATAAATACATAATTATACAAGTAATATAATATATAATAAAAAAAATATAATTATGATAATATAATATCGATATTCTAAATAAACTACAAAAAAAAAAAACCATATACATATATATACCATACCAATATATACAAATAATTACATAATAAATTAAATAGATTAATATTATATATTTATACTATTTTTTTAAAAAAAATGCTCTTTTACCCGGCGCTTGAATACCTCACCCTCACGAGAGGGAGCTCTTCTTATGAGCTCGGGTAATTCGTTCCATAGCCTGATTCCGGCGACTGCAAAAGAGTCAGACATGAACCCTGAAGTATGACGGGGAGTGGCCAGCATAAGATTGGATTGGGAACGTAAGGATCTATTATGGAAAGAGGAAAGGAATGCAAAATCGGAAGATAGGTAAATGGGAGACTGGGGATCGAAAAGGATGGAGTAAAGTAGACAAAGGACTCTAGACTTCCTGCGATCAACTACGGAAAGCCAGCCAAGCTGCCTCCTACAGGATGATATACGGTCATACTTGCGGAGGCCATAAACAAAGCGTATACAAGTGTTGAGTATCCGCTCAAGCTTGTTTAATAGGTCTTTGTTCAAATCCAAACAGCAAGCATCATCGTAATCAACAATAGGAAGCAGCAAGATGTTAACCAACTGTAGTTTAGTCTGCATGGGTAGAAAGTTCTTAAGACGCATCAGGGAGTGCAAGGAAGCGTAAACTTTGCGGGATATCTCTGCAACATAATTGCTCCAAGTTAATTTATCATCAATTATAATACCTAAATCTTTCACAGTGGTGGTAAAGTTGATGGTTGTGCCATTGTAAGTTAAGTTGGGCAGTTTGCTGTGATCGAGCTTAGATAATTGTCGCGAGCTGCCAATAATTATAGCCTGACATTTGTCAGGATTTACACGTATTCCGTATTTGCACGACCAGACCGTAATATTACGGAGATTATTGTTAAGGGAATTAATCACACCAACAATATTATCTACACTAGCATTTTCATAAAGCTGCAAGTCGTCAGCATAAAGATGGTATCGAGTGGTTAAAATGGAAGTGATGGAGTTAATGAATATTGAGAAAAGAAGAGGAGAAAGAATACCGCCTTGAGGGAAAATTAAGTGTTTTAACACTAAGTTTCCTCTGGCCATCTTGCTATGTGGGGAAAACGTGTGTAGTTGATGTGTTCTTACCTGGTCTACCAATTATTATTTTGTTTATTGAATTTTAACACTACATTCTCTTTGTCTCATCTTCTAAATTATAATAGAAGTTAATCAATATTACTAGTATCAACACAATTATATATCAAAAATCAGTCACGATGGTGTACTATTATCATATAGTTTCGTAGCGTCACGTAACGCAGCGCTACGCACCTAATGACGCCTACCGAGTGACCCGGATGCGGAATTCGGAATATCCGCTTTTAGTTTACGTTGCTTTGTGGGCTATTTAGACATTGTTTGTTTTGGGTATAATTTTGTGGGGTATTATTTTAAATTGATGCTCTATTGTGATTTAGAATCTATGTTTTTAAATAAATATGATTTACATAAATTTAAGAGAGTTAATCATTTTTTAATATATATATATATTTTATCAGCTTCACGTTGTATCCCGCACTCAGCAGGGTATGCAGAAGGAATCTAGTGTTAAGACACTCCGATCCTCACTTTCCGCCGAGTTCTGGAGGCATTGCATGTTTAGTGCCGGAACTCAACGCCGCGCTTTGCCTCGACACCAGAGCGAAGAAATAAAAATGTAAATAAATATTTAATTTCCTCGAGTGGGGATCGAATCCACAACCAGTCGATTTTACAGTAACACTTTGTGCCCCTGCGCCACGACTGGCCTCAATATTTAAGTGGCTTTAATATTTTTCATTGTACTAAAATACATACGAAAAAATATTAGAAGTATATTTCTTTCTTCAAAGGAATCTTTTATAAAGATTAATTCACAAAGGTAGGCTCATCTCTCTAAAAGATGCCTTTCAGGTAACTAGTAGAATGTACGAATGAACCAGTAGAAGAATGACAAACATGACAACATGTTGAGTCAACCCTCAAAGTATTTTAACAAAAGGTTCTCATGGCATACTCTGCTGTATGTGGGATACAGTGTGAAGCTAAAAAATACATTTATATTATAAATTTTTATGTTTCTAAGAAAATTGTTGTAAGCAAAATCAAAACATAGAGTGATTTATCACTCCATTTTTACCACATATATAAAAAATATATAAACCTATAACATATATACTCGTATATGTATACATCACTTTAAGTAACACTACCATCATTCAAAGTTCATACGTATTAGATCGTCATTCACGCAGTAGCGTCACGTAGCACAGTGCTACGCGCGAGTAATTGCTCACTCTGCGATGACCTGTGAATACTGTCAATGTTTATATAGACTTACGCTTACTGGTACATTGTGTATTGTACGATTTGTTGTAATTTAAGCTGATATTGTATTAGTTATTGTAAGTCATGTCAGCATTGTTTCGTTCATAAGAAAAAAGCTATATAGTATCTATATATATGTATATGTACATGTATAGAGTAAAAGTAAGCCCTCTTAATGCGCGATGCAGCATGAAGAGGGCAAAATAAAATACAATAGTGAAGAAATCATTATATATTAAATTGTGTTTTGTGTATTTTTTACTCTGTTGCATTGTGCTATATACAACGTACATAAAAAAGTACTAATATGAGTATCAAAATAAAATCCTTAATCTAACCAAAATTCAATATATAGTTTAAGGATCAAGCGTACAGTTTCCTATATATACACTTGTACTATACATGATAAGATAAGCCGCCAATCTGTCGAGGTGTGGCCTTCTTGTCACTTCCATCGCCTCACGTAGCGCCGCAGCGGAGTTAATGGGACGCAATCCCGACACCGAGCTCGGGAATTATAAATCATTATCGATTTTGGTATAAACGTGACGCTTTATGCTGTACTGGGAGCTTTAGCTTTGGTTCATATTGTTGTTAAATTGAAGAATAAATATAAACACATAAAAAAATTAAAGGTTTCCCATTTTTTGTCCTTTCTTTATATGTACGTATTGTTCATTTGGTACAATAATAATGTAATGTCTTCTGCAATATTCCACAAAGTGCTAATATGTCAGTGTCACACCAAATGAGCGATTCGTAAACATTGTATATTTGATAGCAGAACCTTCATTAATATTAGTTACAGTAGTGGGGGATGTTAAATTATATAAAAAATAACATAAGGTGTTTATTTGCCTATTTTATTTTTGTTCTACTTTTTATCCATATATCTCATAAAATTATGCAAAGTCATATATTGATAAAAACAAAATTATATAACCTTGTGGTTTGTTTTGTGTTATTGTGTCACGTCGGATCGTATATGTAACTAATGTGTTTTTTTCCATATTTAAAAAAAAAACAAATATATTAAAGAACAAAATCATAGACAAAGACAGCATAAACAATACGGTTTCATTACATCAAATAGAGTGGACGATAATAAATCAATCAATAAATAAAATTGATACGGTCAATAGATAAAATTGAGAAGCATTTCAGTTTTGTGTTCCGACCTCGACTTTTCATCATAAATTGTTTTCAATATTTGTTTGTAAGTAAATACTAATCTTCGTAATGGTATAGATTAATAAGAATATTGTGTATGTACATAGATAATATTTTTTTAGCTTCACGCCGTATTCTGTACATACAGAGAAGGCGGAGAGAACCTGAGAACCTAGTGTTAAGACACTACTTTCCCCGTGTTTCTGGCGGAGCTCAGCACCACGCTTTGCCTCGTATTCAGAGCGAGGAAAAAAATTATTAAATATTTCATTTTCACGAGTGGGAATTGAATCCACAACCTGTCGCGTTTTATGTCGAACCTCTTCTGAGCATTTGAATATTTTTCATACTAATATAAAACATTATAAAACTGAAGAGTTAGTTTTGTTGAATGGGCTTAGTGTCAAAAACTATTAGTTCGAATGGTAAAAAAATCGTGTGGGATTGTTCATTTCTATATAACCCACTGTACCTGCGATCATACGAGCACTTCAGGCACTTATACTGTGTCACGTGACGTGACTGTCATTTGTCATACGCATCTCTTAGTTATTTTCATTTCACACCGCTCTTAAAACGGCATGACGACGGCCTGAAAAGATTTTGTAGAAATATTTTTATAAACTAACTTACATGAAACTTGCGTGAAATTTTATAAAATAAAAAACCTTCTTATATTCAAAAGAAAACAATAAGAATCTCCTTCCAGTAATACCATGGTGAGTTTACGAGTAATATCATCGTTTACATTCCATACAGATACATTAATCAGCGGCTCTGAACATGTCGCGCCGAGCGAGGGACTGACTCATTGTGTGTAATAATGGTCTCTAATACTACTTTTATTCTCTTTTATAAATATACACTATATGTAATACACTATGTGTATTTTAAACGAAGTATTCGTTGGTTTTATTCTTGCGCATAGTAATTGTGCCTAAATATATGATCTGCTCTGAGTTTAAAAGTAATAGAAAAACTATGTTAATGAATATAGGTCGAATTAGTTGTTATAATCTCATTGAGAACTTATATTTTTTGTATATTTCTGTTTGTTCTACAAACTTTCATTTATATTGAAATTAGGCTTCTACTGTCAAAAGTGAGTTTCACTATTATATTATTACTAATTTGGCTCGAATAATATATATAGTGTCACAACACTCCGTTCACCGCTTTCCACCCGAACAAGATATTTTGTAACTCAAAGCTGAGCTTTGTGTTGCAAGCACAGGCAAATAATAATAAGGAATAAGGAAACCCACAACTGTCGCGTTTACAGTTCGACGTTGTACTAACTCGAAACAAAGGCCTTTAATTACGGTAATTTACTTTAATGTTAGTAAAAAATATATTTATATATTAGACAATTATAACATTTAGATAAATCTTCATTTACATTAACAATTAAGCACAGTTTAATGATTTCTAATGAAAACGTAAAATCTTTGTCCTACTTCGAAAGGGTTCACAAAGGTAGGTAGTAACTCTTGATAATTACAAGGGGCTCCAAACGATTTGAGTGTTAGAAATTGTTGTTTGAATATAGTCAAATGAGAATTATACATCCTTTTAAATAATATAAATTCTAGAGTTATTTTTAGGGATGTTTTTGGAAATACAGGATATAACACTATAGAGGGAACAACGGTGATCTATAGTTAGAGACATCAACGTATGTTTAACGATTTTCAGTGGTTTAGCAGATAATTAGAAATTTACGATTTTTTTTAACAAAATCTGATTTCAAAACAAAAATGGAAAGATAAGACAGTACGAGCACTGTCTTTGTAAAGCTACTTTTGCTGTGAGTATTTCTAATGACAGGACGGCTAGATTACCATCACGTCTATTCTCAAGTCTTATTCATGGTCATGATGTCAACTACATTATGTTTGAATGTGTGAATGAATGAGCTAATGCATAGAATGAGTAAATGTATGAAGGAGTTTATTAACACAGATACTAAGATCCTGTCTAGATATAACAGTTAAATAATTATCGGATATAAAGCTAATTGTAAGTTAAACTATTAATTTAATTACTATGTTGGATGAATATGATAAGATATTTTTCTAAGCTAAAATTGAAATAACGATTAAAATGAATAGCTTTTAGATAAACTATTTAAAATTCGCTATTTTGTATAACAATAATAAAGTTGCATTCAATTTAACTCTAAAAGCTTGATATGCTACCGCGTAAGTGCTAGTGACAGAACACAACATATGAAGATGAATTGAAGTATTAGTTAGAGACGTAAATCGACGGATCGAAGTGTAAAGTAGTTTCGGTGGATGTTAAACAAGTATCTATTCTGTGCCGTCTGAGTAAACTTAAACAAGATAAGTTTTAGATCAATTACGGCGTAGCGTAACGCTCTCGAAGCTTATTTAAAAGTTTTGTTTATAAAAAATTCTGTACATTTTATTTTTATATATTATTGTTTTGGTATCCAATATAAAGTTATATAAGTCAATAATTTTACGCTCTATCATCCATACAGCAGGATTTGCCAATCCTGCTGTATGGATGATAGAGCGGAAAGGAAATAGTGTTAAGACACCGATCTTCTCGCTTTCCGTCCAAATTCACACCGAGTGTTGAATGGCGGAACTTAACATTACACTTCATTTTGCTAAATCGAGGAAATGAAAATATATCGTTTCCCCAGAGGATTGAACCCACAACTAAAGAATTTATAACCAGACACCGTAAAATAAACACCCAGCTAGACAGAGTCACGAATTCAAGTCATGTTAGTAATTGGAGAACGGAAGAAATAGTAGAGATCTACTTAACAAACTTAGATTAACTATTGTAAGGGTAGGTATTAGATTACAGCCATTATAAAATCCTGCATTTTAAATCTTAGTCATTTACATAAGTACTTACTTTAATATTCTTTTAGCTTTACGCCCTATCAGAGGAACCTAGTGCTAACACACACATAGTGACGGAATTCAAAGTCGCGCTTTGTTTTTTTACCAGAGCAAGGAAATAAAAATAACTCAACCGTTCGATTGGGAATCGAGTCCACAACCATCACTTTTATGATTGTAGACAATATACGACTGCACCACGACGTTCCCCCTTTAATAAATGCTTTTCCGATATCCCCATACATACTTGGTTTAAATAGCGAAATAAATAGTAATATGTATTCCCGGCACCTAACACGAAATGGTGATAGTCTAAACAGGAGAATTATACAGGGACGACATTTGTACTGACCCTTGTTTATATATACAAGAGCCAGCCAGCTACGACCTCCTTCATTTATAGTGAATAGGAATAATGTAAAGTAAAGAGGGTCGAGTGTTCACTTGTATTTGTTAGAAACGTTAACGTTTACAATTTAGGTAATTAAATACATGTATGTTTATGTATTTGATGCGTGGTCTCCATACAATGTGATACTGGTGAAGTGGTGCTCAACTGGCACGCTTAAAACACAGTAACTAAAAATTGAACTAAATTGATTTGTTACTTATTTGAAGTCTTATTTATTTCTTAAAAAACGTTTCGTACTTACTTTTGGGATAAAATACAATAACACAGCTGAAGCGCTGTTCCAAATTTAAGATAAAACAAACATTTTTCATTTCCCTCTACAAACTACATGCAATTTCGTAGTTGTAAATTGGAACATAAAAGTTGTTACAATTGCTTCAAAAATTTCACCGTAATGAAATGTGAACACATATACTATACGTTCCTATTTTTATTTACTGGTTATTTGGCTAGTTCGCTTAGTCGTATTATCAAATAGGATAATAATGTTACTATATAGTGTGTTGCACACGAATCGTCCATTTAGGTTATATATTAATTAATGAAATATTGCAGGAGACGCAATCAAGGTTTGTAAACAGCCTTTCTGCGTATATCGACATATTTAATTCAAAGAAGGAATGTGCTTTTACGTCATTGTTGCACCAAGTGAATGATAATTTCAATTGGATTTCTTAATTAAAATAATTTGAAATTGCCTTTTTAATAATCCGTGGCTTTAATTTCGACTATTGATGAAAATAAATTTACAATCACAAACATAAATGTCAATTAATGTTTAATGAAGAGGCCTTCATAATACAGCAGCGTTTAGTGCCTGGCTATAAACACAAGGGCTATGGGTTCTATCTCACTTGAAGTTATTAAATATTTTCATTTCCTCGCTAAGTAAAAACGAAGTGTCTTATCACTAGGCTCCTTCTGCCCGCCCTTCTGCTATATGCAGGCAGGAGCTTTACTCTGTGTAAAGCTTCAAAATATATGTATCTATTTGTAAGAATTCAACGTGAATTAAAATCGAATTCATATTTCCTTATTAAATTAGTTATGTAGTTATTAGAATTTTTGAAAGTCTTGAATTTACAATGACTCTGAAACTAAATATTTTTTTTACGCAAGTACATATTTACTTATAAACACAAACAAGTTAATGTTGAAATAATAAATACATTGAAAGCTATATATTGGGTGGGCGGCACGTTTTTTTCCTTTGTCCGGTCCCTTCATACATTATTTACTTCCCGTACTGAGTTGCGGTATAGAAAGTTCATATTTACTTTATCCCTTTATTGCATTTTTTTATTTTTTATAAAGTTTTTTGTTATATACACTGATATGAACACGAGTACCAAATATAAGATTGCCTAATGTAACGTATGGCATATATTTGTTTAAATTTACAATTTATATATACTAAAATAAAAATGGATTGCCGTGGCGCACTACAATGACTGACTGTATATAGCGATTTTCCATTCGAGGGGATAATTGTATTTAAACTATTTTCACTTACTCGTTAGATAGACAAAGCGCAGCGTTATGTTTCGTGACTTAACATGCAATATCTCGGAAATTGGGCGGAGTGGAACACAGGTTCCTTCTGCCTACACTGTTATATGGGAAAAAATCGGAAGCAGATTTTATGAAAATAGAATAGTGAAGCCGCAATATAGGCTCCGCGCCTCGTGCAATAACAATCTGACGACGTACGTACTTGGTTGATTAAAAACGTTCACATCTTATTTCACTCATTTTTGTTTTAAAATAAATATTTATTTTAATATTGTCTACTATAATACTTTATATAACTATTACAGTAATTTTATAATTATTTAAAATGTTAATATAGTTTTAGGTAGTATATGTATATAACATTTAAATAAGACAATAATTATAAATAATTTATTATTAAAAGTTTTAACCAACCATTTTATTATTAATTTAAAAGAAACTGTCTTAAATATTAACTTATATTTACTGTAAAGTATACAATATTTAATAAAAGAAAACTAAGTATTTTCAAGCATAAATTAATAATTAAATGATATATACTGTATCCATTTAAGATAAGAAATGATAAGAAAAAAACATAGGAATAACTTGCAAAATCAATCAACCAAAATATATCCTTTTATCTTTGATCTTCTCTACACACGCGGAAATAGGAAAATCCGTTATCCTTTGCATAACCAGTCCAGGGTTTTTTTTCTTTCTCTTATTTAGCGTCAAGCGCGGTATACATCCGCAACAAAAGCAGGGTAGGCAGAAGGAACCTGAAAAACTAGTGTTTACCCAATTTGCGTGTTAAGTGCCGGAGCTCAACGCACTTTGCCTTGTTACCAGAGCTAAAAAAAGAAAATAAAAATAATCAAAAATCAGCTTCACGCTTTATCCCGCACACAGCAGGGTAGGCAGAGGGAACCTAATGTTAAGACAGACGCAACGCCGCGGTTTGCTTCGACACCAGAGCGAAGAAATGAAAATGTAAATGTAAATAAATATTTCATTTCATCAAGTAGGGATCGAACCCACAACCAGTTGATTTTACAGTCACACTTTGTGCCCCTGCGTCACGACTAGCCTCTTTTTGAAATAAAAATATGTTGCAAAGCACCTTTTCAAGACAATTTTCAAGGCCGTGGAGGAACGTTTTAGTCTGTAAACGCGATGGTTGGTAGTTCTAAGTAGTAGTAGAAAAATGATATGATAAAACGCGCTGCTGAATTTCGCCACTCAATCAAGAGAATAGATTATCTTCACAGAGAGTTATTTCTGCTTATCATGCTTTTCACGGGAAAAATCTTCCTCCAAATGGGCATCGAACTCACTTAATTAACCAAAAACATAACTTTTAACTGCTCAATTTTCAAAGATTTCTTTACAAAAGTAAATATTTACTTTAAAGGTACGAGAAAACATAATTTATTGTATACGAGCTACTCACCTCAGAAATACTCGTATATTTAATTTTCCCAAAGCTTTCAAGTTGCCACTTGTTTATTTGTACTGGCCTCTAAGTGAGGTTTATCTGAGAAGCTTGTACACTCCGTTAGGTAGACAATACGTTAGGTGAACGAGCTATTCACTTAAAATACAACTCTAGAGATATATTATTTTGTTTTCCAGTTTTACCTTTAAGGTACAAATAAAAGGAAATAAATTTAGGTGACATCTTTCATTTCTGTGGAGCTCGATTGTTGTAAGAAAGTTATGTCTAAGATTGTATGTATTTTGATGTTTAAAAAATATTTGCTATATGTATGGCAGTAAATATGATTGATTAAATATACAGACATCGTATTCGTACCTGCGAGAAGCAGAATACAGTGTTCTTGTAAATGTGTAAATTTTATCCAACAAAACACTTTAATTTGATATATTAAATTTTCTATTTGTTAACCGATAAAAGTATTTAGCACCAAAAGAAAGAACAAGATAACATGGGTTCAACCTTTCAATGCAACACAGAATGATATACAAACGATTTTTTTTCTTTTTTGTGTTCAACTTTATTTGTATGTATAGATTATATCCATATATTAAAAATATTTAAAGAATTATTAAAAACTATTTTAAAAGCCCTTTAACTTCTAAATATGCACAATTTAACTTGTAATATTTATTTTTCACTTAACTCCACGAAATTCCTTTGCATAAAAGTGTCACATTTTATCTTATTAAATTGTGTTCTCTTTCATATTTTACCCTCGAGGATTGATAAGAACACAAATAAGTGGCGCATGACTCTAATATTCATATCATATATCGACACACAAATATCACTTTTTTCTGTATTATTATAAAGACTATTTTCCTTTAAGAAATTAATTATTTTAAAAACTTTCAGCGTACGTTGTCCACCAGATGGTTAGTATAAAGGTGATGTAATAGCGACCTCAAATGACTTTGTTATGAGCCCGCTTCGACCTCACTGATATAGTTATAACGCTGCCCTTCCTCCTATTTTAGGGTTCAATATATTGAAATATAATTATGTGATAATAATTTAATGAAATGCTTTAAATTATTCATTAATAACAATAATGACATGAAGACGCAACTTTTTTATTTTAAATTGGAAATTAAACGAATGATGGGCGCGGAGTGTGGACGCGATGGTTGTGGGCTTGATTCTCACTTAGGGGGATGCATTAGATTTATTTTCTAGGTCTACTCTAACAAAACAAAGCGCATTTAGTTTGCTATTTTATAAGAATATAAGAAATTAAGTGTCTCAACGCTAACTTCTTATTTTTTATATAAATAAAAAGTAGATTAAACAATATAATGTGAAATAAATAAGAATAAATATTTTATTTTCATTAAAAATAGTTAATAGTTTTTACAGTACGTTCGTAAGCCAGAATTATAAAACGATTGCCTTCAATTCCATTATACATTACACATATATAAAATTTGGCTTCATACCGTTTTTCATAATATTGTTTAAGTGGTAAAACAGAAATTTATAATAATTAAAAAGTTAAATAAAATAAAAAAAAATCCGTAAATTTTTGTCGCCGGTGCTTCTGATGTCTAAGACATTAACTTTAGCGAACCGGTGATAAATTATTTGACGTTCAAAAAATTAAGCATGTAACTTCAGATTTTGAAAAAAGTTATTTGACTTTAAGATATGAATATGTTTTAAAGCTTTTTCCCGCATAGTAGGGCACCAGGGTAGGCACTAGGCAGAAAAACCATAGTATCAAAACACTTCGTTGTCTGCTTTCCTCCCGTATTCGAAATCCCTAAATTGAGAACATGAAATCAATTTATTATTCCCCCAAGTAAGATTTAAACCCAAAACCACTGCGCTTGCAACCAGACGTAGTCGCTCATAATAATAATAATAAAATAAATATAATAGAGCCGTATTAGTTATCGTAAAAGATGTTCATTTTAACTAAAATGAAGTTTCTCTTGATTAAGTGTCTAATAGACGATTAATATCTGAATGATACTCGAGTACCGACAATATTTACTTTGTAAAACGAATCTCGATTATACTTGTTATCAGATGCCAGTGTCTCGATGTAATTAAAATTTAATTTATTGGAAAAGTTAGTGAAGAATTGAAATGAAGTGGTCTTGGTGTAAAATGGGCTGTTTAGATATAAGAATGGGTTGCAAGTTCTAATTTTGATTTATGTCAATATAATTTTTTATACTTGTTTCTTCCTTTTACATTAACAACAAAAACTTTAAGCCATACTCCTTTTTCCAATTTTTTTATGTTGTAAAGGAAAATTCATCAACTCAAGTTTACACTTACTTTTTGTAGCTCCACGCTGTATCCCTGCACATAAGAGGGAAGCAGAAAAAACATGGCTACAACTGAAACTTAGTGATAAAATACTCCATTCCCCATTAAAGTACTTTCGTTCCTCATTTACCGCCGGATTCTAGAGACATTGCGGACTATATGACGGAACACAACGCCCCGCTTTGCCTTGTTACCAGAGTGAGGAAATGAAAATATTAAATTTTTCTTTTTGATAATATTAAGTGCAACGACGGCCTCTAGTTTATACTTAAGTGTGAAAAGCAAATACAAAGGATATAGCTGATTGAAAGTTTAAACTTGTGAAAAGAAATAAAAAGCTATATTATTAAATACATATAATATCAAATAAAAATAAGTTAAATATCTTTACTTCTGATGTGGAATTCAGTGGAGTAGAAGTTATTTATCTTTCTCCATATAAAATAATATGTACATATAATCTAAGGATCAAAACAAAATGAATTATGTGGGTCTACGTTCGTTACGGGTATCTGCAATCTTATTACACTGATGTTTGACTAGAAATTATGCGGGAACGTCTACGAATTGAGGTACGAGGTACTCTGTAGGTAACAATGTTAATGTTAAAGGGCTTGCTATTTCTATGATACTATAAATAATAAAACAAGTAATATTAGTAGGTTGAGTTCAGATTTTTTATTATGGTGTTTCAAGAGTGCCAGTGGAGCATAAAATAACTTCGCCAATATAACGTTGAATGGAGGACACACGAAGGGGAGTAAATATAAGTTCTATATTTATTTGGAGTTGTTAAATTTATTTGAAGTAAAATATGTAAGTATATTAAAAAATTTAAACTTTAGAGTGAAAAATTAACATAGATAACAAAACAACATTAATAATTTATTTTCATTTCTGCCTAGTTCTTGCTAGTTTTACTTTGCTTGTTTTTAGCTTCACGCTGTATCCTGTATATAGCACGGGAGGGAGGGAGGTGAAATCTGCGTACCTTGTGAAATACACTCCGTTCCCCACTCTCCGCGGCATTCTGGAGGCATTGGATGTCGAGTGGCGGAACTCAACGCCTCGCTTTATATCGACGGCAGCGCCCGCCAGAGCGAAGATATGAAAAGATGAAATATTACATTCCCCGACGGCCTCCGCCTTGCCTGATATGTAAGGTATGTAAGATATGGAAGGCTTAGACATTAGAAATAATGATGAAGAATAAGAAAAGACATGACATGAAAAGACAGAGATAAATATACGTATAATATATCTATCTATACTAACTCAAGTAAAATAAACACATGCACAGCACAGCACAGCAATAGCCCAGAATTCCCCAATTTCGCAAATACTTCCTATGAAGTAGATACTTCAAATTAATGACCGCTCGAGCCCATTGAATTCGGTAACGTTCGTGCATACAGCTCGCATCGTATTCAGCTAACTGCAGCTAAAGTGCACTAAAGCTATTGATCTATTCGCGTTAACTTTGCGCTTCTCTAAGGTAAAAAGTAATTGGAGTTATAAATAGATTTTTTATCCTCATTCATTACAGTTAGCTTTTCTTAATAAATGGACTATCGAACACTATTAGAATTTTTTATTTCGGATCAGCAATTACTGATATGGCTAACACTGAATGGTGTTGAAGCAAAAACTCTTCAGTTTTATAATTTTAGCATAAATATGTTCTGTTCTGTTCTGTTATATGATTATTTTTAAATGGGAATCGAACCTACAACTGTCGTGCTTACAGTCAAACGCTGTATTGCTGCGCCACGCCACGGTATATTTAAATTGCATTTATAATATTTATAATAATATAAATAAAATAAATACAAACACATAAATTAATAGGTAATGTTTCATATCCACTTGAAGTTCATATAAGTGGTATTAACAAAGTTTATTACATATTCATTGGTGTAGGAACTAAGTAAAGTAAACTTATGTACTTAGTTGCTCCTTTGATGATGTTCAAAAACATTTTGCGTCAAAGGTGCACCCTCGTCATCTCCGTTTAGATGAAAATTGGACTAGCTGGACGTCTTGGTGACAATTTAAATTTTGTCTCGATATTATTTACAAAGAGATCTTCTATATTATTCATATTAGGATGCGAAAGCTATTTTACCAAAAATATACGTAATGTATTATATTTACTTATTTAGAAAACGTATAAAAATTTGAACGTAGCGGGACTCGAACCCGCGTCTCCTGGAAACCGACCAGACGCTCTGACCACTAAGCCATACGTTCTCATCAAGCTACTTCGAATTTTTTATACGTTTGTTACAACTTATTTATGTTCTTAGCATCTCTGTAGGGAGATTTTTACAAATTTCCGCTACCCAAAGATAATTACTAAGAATTTATTAAATATTTTTAACATTTTTAAAAAGTGGAATAACACGTTGAAAATGTTAAAAATGTTTTTATTTGTATTTTTTTTTAATTTTCTGTATATTGAATACACACTTCGGTAGGTAGTCAATATAATTACATAACTATGTCTCTCTATCAAAAAAAATATTTAAGTTAAATATACTACAAAAGAGTAGGCATAAGGAACCTAATGTTAATATTAAGGTATTCAGTTACTCCCATTGCTCAAATTTCGATACATCAGGCTACCGGATCGGGAAAATGGAAATAATTTAAATATAATAATTTCCATGACTCGAGATCCAACCCACAACCCTTATTATACCCGTCATTCTCTATACCACTGCGCCACGACGGACTCAATAAATAGCATATACTGACATAAATGTGTTAAGAACCTAAGTACGAAGTAAAGTAGAACAGTGCATGTTAATTATAACAAAGGTAAGGTACGTGGTCTCAGTAATTATACCGCGGGAAACTTGCTTATCAAGACGCTGCATTTAAGTAAGTAGTTGTAGTCATAATATTATTTTTTTAGCTTCACACTATGTCTCACATATAACAGAGTAAAAAGAGGGATTCTAATATAAAAAAAACTCTGTTTCTCACGCATCGCCCAATTTTTGAGACATTGCGCGTCGTGCGACATAACTCCGTAATTCGTCTTTTTACCAGAGCAAGACAATTAAACTTCTTGATTTTTCGGAGTGATAATCGAACCGTCAATCGTCACGTTTACAGACGTTGTTCCACTATCCTACGACGGATACTTAAATATTAAAGTTCATATTAAAAAAGCTCTCAACCTAAACCCTCTAGTAAGTAATGAGTATTGGCATTTTATAAAAATAAACTCATTACCCGCAGCGCTCAATAGAAATATTTGTAAAAATAAAAGACAATCTTTTGAAAACGAAATTTTTCTTTACAGAAACATTGTTCAGGCAATTTTCCGAGCGTAAATTGAAATTGACAACATGGGAGGAACACTTTACCTTCCAATCCTGGACGGTACATAATTTATGTGGTTCTATTTGATGTATTATTTACATAGACATGGTGGCGGAATATACGCATCTAAATAATTATAAGAGTACAAGCATTACTAATATTTTAAGTTTGAAAGCCTTCTTTTAACCGAATTCATAAAAGGAGGTTATGTTTTAGTAAGATAATCTATTTAATCTCGGAAAATCGGAAACTAAAAGTCATAACGATCTAATCCTTTTAGATGTAAATCTAGATACTAATGTTAGATAGAATTTATATGATTGGACGCCCTAATCTAAGGAACTATTCAGGAACTATCCATTAGAAGCCACTTCATTTGACAAATGTGAAGTGAAGGTATAGCTATATTACATCATGATAATCTTTTCCATATAACTTACTGTACCTGCGGTCAGTGGTACCATAGGCTTTTGAATGTGTCATGTCTTATATACATCTGTTTGTTATTTTCATTTGGTCAAGTATGTTCCAAATTTTTTAATGAAATAACGTTTTCTAATGAAAAATACTTATTTAGAAAACATATTTTTTTTATTGTAGTAGAATTAGAACCCGTCCTTTTTGGAAACTACAGTACTATTTACTCTTAACATTGATAAATATTCGCATAATCCCTTAGTCTGAAATAATATATGTTAAATACCAAGGGCCAGTTTTCACGTGGTTTTCCAAGTTCCATTGTAACCTATTATTTGTGAGCCAAGTTTAGGTAAAGTTTATTTCGGAAGTTTACACGAGAAAACTTATTAGTATTGAGGAAATATGATACCTTCTACAAAGTTATATTATGCCGTTCATTTAAGGAGACTATATCTGTTAAGACCGTTTCTCTTGAGATTGCTTGATTGAGGTATAAAGCTGAAATTAATATCAAATATTTAAGTCTACAGATTTTTGGATCATAGAAAAGTGAAGCTTCTATTTTAACACAATCATAAAATACGAGCATTATGCTTCGTTTTTGCTCCATTTTATATAAAATTCGCCGCGTAATCAAAATCTATAAGGTACTTTGCGTGGAATTACAGTTATCTTTGGTACGTAATGAGAATTTTCAATACATGCAAAGGAAACAAATCGAAAAGCAATCGAAAATGTATAGGTATTTCATAGTAAACATCACTACAAACTTATATTTGTTATTAATTTTATTCCTTCGTAGCGCAAGGGCACAATAGTGCGACTGCAAACGGGACAGAATGTAGATTCGATTCCCACTCGAGGTAATTAAATGTTTAATTGGACTGGAATTTAGGTTTTCTCTACCTAGAAACGAAAAAAACATGCTCTATACCTACTATACCTACATAGTTTAAGTATTTGGATAGTTTTCGGATTTTTTGTAAGCATCAAAATGCAAATAGCGTGTGTAAATCGTGTTTTGATACGAGCCGCTAGTCGAAGAAAGCAGGTTGTTTGCTTGTTTCATTTGGTTGACCGCGTCGTAAAGTATAGTATACCTACATCTGAATAAATACATATTTGGGTAGGCGTATCAGTGTATAGTGAAATATTTGTTTTTAACATTACTTACTATTCACAACGGCATAAAGAGGCCGGTCGTGGCGCAGCGGCACGAGGTGTGACTGCAAAACCGACTGGTTGTGGGTTCGATCCCCACTCGAGGAGATGAAATATTTACTTAAATTTATATTTCCATTTCTTCGCTCTGGTGTCGAGGTTAAGCGCGGCGTTGAGTTCTGCCACTCAACACGCAATGCCTCCAGAATCCGGCAGAAAGTGGGGAATGGAGTGTCTTAACACTAGGTTCCCTCTGCCTACCCTGCTG
>JAATLQ010006296.1:0-22341 GCA_013421005.1 Heliconius erato x Heliconius himera | reverse complement strand
TAATTTAATTTTTTTTTTACTATTCACAACTGGCAATTCTTAAGAATTTAACGGAATGTTGAAAAAGGAAATATCCTAATGGGAACGGAGTGTCTTAACACTAGGTCCCCAGGTCTCCTTCGTGCTTCGTGTAAAATACGGTGTGAAGCTAAAAAAACGTTACTATTTGACGCAAGTTATCATGGTGCAGTGGGACAGAGTTTGACACCGCTCAATTTCCTTCGTGTGTTTTCCATACAGCATGACATTGGCGAAATGAATTGTGCTCACTGGCACGCTCGAAACGCCATAAATTAAGAAATCAATCAATCAATCATAGTTTGACAGTTGTGGTTTGAACTCCCTCATGAGGGTATATTAATTGCCTTAATTCTCACGTTCTGCTAATAAGATATAGCGCGGCGCTGATTTGCGCCACCCGTTGTTTCAAAAGTGCCTTAACTCGGGACACAATTTCAGAATTTTGTACACTCGAAAATAAATCTATTAACATAAAACTTCATCCTTTTTTAGATTCAAATAAGATTGTGTAACATAAATAAAATAAAAACCTTTAAGTTTATTCGTTTCAATGTATGCATGAATGAATATTTCTCTCTTATTATAGTGGTCCAGTGACTTTGAATATGATAGCTTCAAGTAAACTTATACTGGTAGGACCTTTGTATAAAATTGTAATTTGTTTTTGTAGATTCACAATATTGAAAATAAAAATTATGTTCAATTTAACATTATATTCTAATTAAGTAAGAAATATGTCTTTTGTATTTATTTTAATTTTTTAAGTAATGGTAATGCGGTATATTGTCATGAGTAAAATTACTTATGACAATATACCGCAAAAACCGGTTTATCACAAAAACATATCAAAAACGAATGTTTCTTTAGATTTTAATGGATTTCCTTGTCCTGTTTCAGTAAACGCCGGTTGTAATAACATTTTGTTCACTTTCCCATGTACTTTGTTGCATTATTACTCGAGAGATAAAAATGTTTCATACTTTAAAACAATTCTCGTTACCGTCGACACAATCTCGGCTCAGTCGTTGATTTATTTCCTCAAACTCTATTACATTTTCTGTTCTTCTGGAAACAAAACTACAAAAACATACATGTATTTTTATATTCGTCTCTTCTCAATTTTTTATTCGGTTTTTTGTTTAATTAATACATTGGTGTTTTAGCAAATTATACTATATGAGGTAATGCAATGGCATTTTATATTGATTGGCAATATTTATCCTATGCAATTCATCTTAGTTTAGAGAAAACATGGCACTGTAGTCGCGCGTGCGATTGTAAAGGCGAATAGGTTTTTGGTTCGATTTCCACTCGAGGAAATAGAATATTAAATATTTACCTGGTCATTGTAATGAGGCAAAGCGCGGTGTTGAGTTTTGCCACTCAACAAGCAATGCCTCCAGGATTTCGCGGAAAGTGGGGAACGAAAGTGGCGAACGTGGGGAAAAAAAACGAAATCTTAATGGGAACGGAGTGTCTTAACACTAGGTTACCAGGTTCCCTATACTTGTATGCATGTAGGATACCTTGCTATGTGCATTAGGATAAAGCGTGAAGCTAAAACAAATAAATAAAAAAATAGCAATTAGTAATGCAATATATTGGTATGTTCGGAAAATAAAAAACTTAATGTATTATGTGACTATATTTTCTTTGTAGTTAAATAAATCATATTCATTTTGTACGAAATGTTATAATATTAAATTCGAATTAATATTTAAGTTGGAGGCAGCACTTGTAGATTCATTTTAAATTTGATTCCAGAACAATTTACAAACTCTGTTAGGATAGCTTTACAATATCAAAATATTTATACTTTACAAACATTTCCCAACTGACTGGTAGAAAATGTAAATACTTCAGTAAATATCCAAAAAAACCGATTAAAAGGTTATATAATTACGAAATAAAAATAACATGTTTATACTGTTTCATGATTCTAGTACATGTTTTTTACATAATGTCATTGAGCTAGCCTTATGAAATTTTCAGAGATTATTTTAAAGAAATATCGGTACCTTTTGAAGTTATTGTGGAACAAAATGACCAATACTATTTTTCGTTACAGCATCTGAAAGTTATTCTTAAGATTTTATTTTGATAGTACGGTTTTTCCTCCGAAGATATTTTTAAGATCGATTTATTCAAAAGACTTATTATTGAAGTACATTGTGAAAGTAAATCACAAGCCCAAACCCAATAGTCAGGCTGTATTTGCCAATTTTTTTCAAGAATCCGAATCTTTCCATAAAATCACAAATTTTCAAATATCTGCTGAAAAAGTGAAAATCACTGAACGTACATGGGAGCTAAATGGATAGGTACTATGTCCATCCATAGACCACCATAGATCCGTCGAGCGAGTTACACCCCTGTATAAATCATACAAGGAGAGAGAAATGCCACGTTTTTTTTGATGAATGAACAAAAAAACGGAAGAGAGAGATACAGCGTGAAGTTAAAAAGAAAAATTGAACTGGACTATATCCAAAGGGAAAAATATGAGTAGTCACGTTTAAATTCACATTACTTCTATGTAGTAGTTGAAGTCAAATACAATCTACTTGAAGTAAACTTTGGTGGAAAGTATCGATACTTGAAAGTAAATTAAATTTAAAGAGGAATTAAATTTATATGCCAACAGCAGACAGCAGACTTAGTCGAAGGACTAAAACATGTATTTACATGGCTTACTATTTATAGTTGTGCTATTATTTATCAACACAATATTTGTGTTGACAGTTTAATTTTAGTTTAATGCCGTCGTGGCATAGTGGCATAAATGTGTGACTGTAAGTGTTGGTTGGATGGTTGTAACGGTTCGATTCTCACTCTGGTGAAAGAAATATATTTTTTATGTTTTCATTTGTTCACTTGGTAATTTTACAACATCATTTAGCAAATATTTAGGCATCTTTGAAACTAATAATGATAACTTTTCTAAAAATATATTCTTACATCAGAGTTCGCTTAAAAGCGTTCCATTAGAAGTAAAAGGTTTCGTGGGCAGTCCCCTACGGAACCAGTTAAACTCTCTTCATTTTTCTAATTGATGGAACTCCCTTGTTTCCCGATATGGTTATTGTTTTATTGGATAATTAAATAAAGACATTTTAATCTTTAATACGATCCCTATTTGTGAGTTTCATGCCCAAATTTTTTTTCGTTCTATAAGAAGATAGCCCATGGCGTCGGGTTGGGGCGCAAAAAATAAATTAGGCGGAAAATGGCGAATGGAATCTAGACACTAGGTTCCCTTTGACTTCCCTCTTATAGGCGGGATACAGAATGAGGCTATATAGGCTCATTTCAACATAAAACAAAATTTGGGATAAGGAAGGCATTATGATAATAACTATACAATACCGCAGCATAAGGGTTACATAAATGTTATCGAATTTACACATGAACACGTGTGAAATTATCCTAGAGAATGGTAAAATATATTTTGAATAAATGTTTTTGAGATTTCTTTAGTATAAAATATTTTAAAGGGATAATCGAATGCCACACAACACATTTGAGTTCTGCCACTCAACACGCAATGCCTCCAGAATTCGGCAGAAAGTGAGGAACCGGAGTGTGTTAACACTAGGTTCCCTCTGCCTACTCTGCTGTGTGCGGGATACAGAGTGAAGCGAAGTGGATAATCGAATAGATTTTTAAAATGCATCTAAGCATTAAATCCATTACTACTATTATAGTCTTACTACAATATTTTTTAATGAAATTTCGTGTTTTCTTAAGTAAAATGTAAGCATATACATTCCATCCATGTCCGTACCGTTCTGTAGGAGCTAAAAATAATACATATTAGAGTGGACTTTTATATTTATCAGTTACCTTTAACACTACAAATATATATATGTAAATAGAGAAATATTGCTACATACAATATAAACGGAGTTATAACTCTGTGTGTCACACTTCGCGTCACGATCGACAAATTTTCATTCCACCGACAGTCATTAACGCAAATGGAAAATAGAAATTAATAAAACTCCGCCCTCGCCTGACTCCTGCTTCCTTTCAATTTATCATCATAGTTCCGACGAGTTTCATTTATGAAAGATTAATTATAATTAGTTTTAGTGCTGTTAACTGTTGAAATGTATGTAATAAAATTGTATGCATATATCTATACATCTATGAATTATGGAGGCATTGCATGTTGAGTGGTGGAACTCAACGACGCGCTTTGTCTAGACGCCATAGGCAAGAAATGAAAATATAAATTTAAATAAATATTTCATTTCCTCGAGTTGGGATCGAATCCTCAACCAGTTCCACAAGCACCCCTTGGGCCCCTGCGCCACTGCTGGAGTAGTATAACGAAATAAAACACCTTGATGCTTTTACAGAACTCATATTCCTTTCTAGAATGAAATGAAAGTTTGTACAATGTATCTCTTAAATTCTAATACAACATGTTATTCTAGATAAATAAATTCTCTTTCTCTCTTCGTTTCAAGTCTAAAAGTGTATCTCGAATTTTTCGACCACATGAAGCGTCTTTTTAGAAGTTTACTACGGTAGTAGTTCTATAAGCTTATTTTCAAAAATATTTTTTAATTAAACAAAGAGTCTATTACATTATAAATATTTTTATAATTAATTATATTTAATATTAAAACTATTCATTACAGTAAATAATATGGTGTTATCTTCTGAATTTAAATGATGTGAAGAGATTTAATTTCTTGTTCCATAATATGAAACATAATCCAGTCTATTTAAAAAAATATCGAAGCGGGATTTGAACCCGCGCCTCTTGGAAACTTAATTACTTGAAAGTTAAGAAAATTAAAAAGCAATAATTAAAATATCCTATTTACAATATCAAGTTTATTTTTTTCAAAGTCAGTTAAAAGAGTATAACAATATAATAAGCTACAGTATCTTACTAACAATCATATAACTCAGTGTATTACCTGCATTATTCTCAGATAACTTAGATATTCTCAAGAAAATACGATATTATATCGGTACGTGCTGTTTGCACTTTATTATGAATAATCCGGCTCTTCATCTTTCACGTCACGTAATCAATGTGGTGAATCTTAATAATCTTTTGGGTAGAAGTTTCTTAGTAACTTCTGAAATATGTTCTTTTAGTTAGGTATTATTAGACGATTTCAGTTGATTCGTTTATTTTCTTGAGCATTGTGTGGGCGGTGGTCGTGGGTTGTAATCTTACGTTTATGGTTTTGATTATTATTTTGTATATTTATTTTTATATTATGTATGTCTTTAATATTGAATTTATATAATATTACATAATTTAATCACTAACAAGAGTGGAGTTTCTTGTTTTTAATTAGGCATATATTTTGGTATAATTTGGTCGGTTTTCAAAATTTATTAAAATATTAAACGCACATGAGACCGTCGTGGCGCAGGGTCACAAGCGTAAGAGAATTCGGCGGAAAGTGGAGAAGGGAAGTGTTTAAACGGGAACAGAGTCTCTTGTCACTGTGTATGGGATACAGTGTGAAGCTAAAAAACATTATTGTGCCTTTAACTGGTCATCATAAATGTTTTGAGTAGTCAAACTTAACACAACAATTTTCTTATCACAATATGAATGAACCGTTGCAGTCGTACACTGTTCAAGCCTCAAGGGTTCACTGCGTCACAATGGTGGAAATTTACAAATA
This sequence comes from Heliconius erato x Heliconius himera, assembly GCA_013421005.1. Taxonomy (NCBI): domain Eukaryota; kingdom Metazoa; phylum Arthropoda; class Insecta; order Lepidoptera; family Nymphalidae; genus Heliconius; species Heliconius erato x Heliconius himera. Next base: position 16,663 of record JAATLQ010006296.1, on the reverse strand, counting down.
TATTTTTTAAAGTAGTTAAGATACTCTATTTCTCACTTTCCATTGACAAAGCGTGTATGAGTTGCGGAACTCAACGCCGCGCTTTATCTTGTACCTAAGAGAGGAAATAAAAATAATAAATTCCTCTGCAGGAATCGAATCCTTAAACGTTACGTTTTAAGTCAGACGCTGTGCCGCTTCGCCACGGTGGTCACTATTAAAAATTAAAACAATATACAACTATTAGTATAAGATAATACGATTCCTTAATAGATATAAAATAAGTAAACATTTTTTTTTTATTAAATGCGATGAGCAATATCAAATAACATCCTATCTTATTATTGACAACCATACTAAAATAATCATTTTTTTTTCCCTAAATATACTTAAATAATATTAAACAAATATTCATACAGACCAATATCTAAAATCATGTAGAGATGTAAACTTGTTCGGCTGTTATACGTCATTCAAGCTCCAGCGCATAGCAATGGAGCTAATGAGCCGTTTCGACGGATTTTGCCAAATATGCTAATCGACTGTTTTGTTGTGGACCTAAGTGTCTAATATCTAGTATATTGCTTGTATAATCAGACTCCGCGCGGCTTCGCCCGCTTCTTTTTTGTTTAGTTAGGTTATACTTCTCTTCTGGCAGGAATGAGTTTTACCACTAAACACGCAATATCCCGAATTCACATGAAAAAAATAATAAATATAATAACACATACACACACAATGTCTCCAGAATTCGGCAGAAAGTGGGGAACAGGCTGTCTTAACACTAGGTTTCCTCTGCCTACCCTGCTGTGTGCGGGATACAGCATGAAGCTGATTTTTATTTACAAACACACACAACATATAGAAAATGATGATCAAAGATGATTTCGATTCGATTCGATTCGATTAGCACTCAAGGAATAATAAAATATTTTCATTCCCTCATACTGGTAAAGAAATAAAAGGCGGATTTAAACTTCGCGACTAAACACGCAATGTCTATTAATGTCATTGCGGAAAGTAGAGAACGGACTGTCTTACGCAAGATTCTCTCTCTCTGCCTACTCTGCCACATGCAAGACACAGCAAAAGGGTATCAAAATCTCATTATATCATTATTCTTTATGTAACAGCAGAAAAGGAATACCTATATTTAAGTGGTTTTATTTTTCAAAAGCCATTGTACGCCATTCCCCTTGTGAGACATCCCAGAGGGTTTAATTGACAGCTCGCTCTACCAATCTAAATTTAAAATCTCGATAAAGATTTTTTTCCCCGCCGATTTCTAGGCACATTGCGTGTACATCATGATCCGCCACTCAGGCGGATCTTAACGCAGCCCATTAACTCGTTACCAGAGTGAAAAAAAGGAAAATATATACTTATAATAAATTCTACCTGTACATGAAAGATATATTATAATAAAAATGTTATTGGTGGCATATAATAAAGTAATAGAACCAAAAGACAATGATTTTTAAATTTTCTCTTTGTTTGTGCTTTTGTTCATGCCAATCTCAGAAACAGATTAACTAATTTAATTCACAATTTTATTTTAAAATATATAATCTTCGGGCGTTGTCACTAGTATAAAGTATTTTATTCCGTCGCAATTTACGTTTAATATCACAAGGTTGACGTTACTTTGCATCGTTTTCGAATACTCTAAACTGAACTCCCTTTTATTACATCTGTTTATATTCGAAATGACGATAAAAATAACGTAAAGTGAATATTTTAGTGTTTTATTTTAGGTATTAATATGAATATGTAAATTTTGTTTTATTTGGATTCATGTATGAATAGTATAATTATGAGGAATTCAATTTAGAAAAATATAAAATAATATAAAAAAAAATTAAGTTTTGTCATAACCGTAGAAATATGAAAACAAGTTGATAAAATAAAATAAATTAAATACATTAGCTTCACGCTGTATCCCGCACACAGCAGGGTAGGCAGAGGGAACCTAGTGTTAAGACACTCCGTTTCCCACTTCCTGTCGAATTCTGGAGGCATTGCGTGTTGAGTGGCAGAACTCAACGCCGCGCTTAACCTCGACACCAGAGCGAAGAAATAGAAATATAAATTTAAGTAAATATTTCATCTCCTCGAGTGGGGATCGAACCCACAACCAGTCGGTTTTGCAGTCACACCTCGTGCCACTGCGCCACGACCGGCCTCACTATGTACTGATGTACTTCTCAATTAGTTGTTAATCAAAATAGGAAAAAATAGAGATTTAATATATTTATAAAAACACATTATTAATTTTAGCCTATTACGCTGTCCAAATAATCCAAGGCTACGCCGTTTACACGTTATTTGCAATGAGACTCGTTCGTTCATCTCGTCCCTTCATACATTATTCAGTCACTCAATAATGTGACCCACAAGCATATTGCGCTGTTTCGCTTTGTTTCTGTGAAAAGGAGATTTTTTATGAAGTATAGCTAGATATAGTAGAAAAAGTACTGGGTGAAATATAATATATTCTGGCGAAAATTGGTAAAATAGAACAAAAAGTCTTGACATTAGGTTGTGTATACAAAAAAGTGACAGATTAACAAATTTTTACTTCCTACAACCTCCCATATAAATACTGTATAACATATTGCGTTATCAGCTCATTAGGCTCGCCCGCGCGTCGCCCTCCATATTCGTATCACGATCGGCAATTTTCTTGGGTCCGGGACCACTTTTAGTATTGTTAGTAGATATGGTAGGGTACACATAGTGAGTGAAAATCTGAAAGAATTGATCAAAAACGACAATCAAATTGTTTGTGGCTACTGGTAGAAATATAAAAAAAGAACCGTACCCGCTAAAGAAATTATACTTAATTTTTTAGAATTAAATGATATTTACAAAAAAAACCTGGTATAACACTCTTTTTCTCACTTTCTGCCCAATTATGGAGCCATTACGTGTTGTGAGGCGAGTGGCGGAAATTAACGCCGCGCTTAAGTTGTAATATGTTATGTACAATAGAATGTAAAGTAAATCTTTTATCTACGCTATTTTCAATGTTTAAATAAACAACATTTCAAATGATAAATAAATAGTATAGAAACGCCGACAAATAGAACGATGACGAGAAGCGTAAACAGATTTGTTTCGCAAACAAATAGCGGACAATTTGCAAATGATAACAGAATTTATCTTTACACTGTTCACGATAAGGCTTGTTATCATAATAGTTACATTTTTTAATGTAATTTTGTTGTTTAATTGTAAGCGGAAAGGAATTCAATTCATAAGAACATTAGGTAGAATTGTTGTTATTTGTATATAACGTGTAAAGTGGAGGAAACTTTGGAACCTAAAAACTTTTAAACTTTAAAATATTAATAGCCTTGAGATTTAAATAAACATACTTAAAACTTTTTAAAGGCAGTAAAATGAGATATATCTTAACATTCTTTATTAAGTTATACCAAGCCGACACATATCACGTTAAGCAGCAACAACGTAGTGTGAAGACACTTCGTTTTCCAGTTTTCATCTGTTTTCGTGACATCGAGATATCTTGAGAGACGGAATCCAAAGCCGCCCATTAATACAGCGAAGTAATAACAATAGATAATAACATAGATATATTGTAACTCTTCTTACTCTCTTTTAAAAGAGAGATGTTGGAAGCTGAAAAAAAAATAGAAGAATATTAGGTATGAATGCATACAATGTTCTTATGAGGTATATAAGTAGATCTTAATCAAATGGTAATGGTTGCCTGTAAGAAATCGCTTTTAGTGATAAGGCCGCCATTGCACTATTTGTTGTCTTTTTTGTAAATATTAGAAACTGTTATATTGTTTTTTTTTTCGTTTTTAGTGCAATAAAGTATTATTATGTTATGTTATGTTATCTTAATCAAATTTGCTAAATCAGCGTGTATCCCATGAGGATTTACAGCAGCTATCACCAACATATTGGCATCATAAAGTTCCTCACAGTTTTACGTCTATTCGCACTGACTTCTCTCGGAGGGCCACTTAAGCTATTGTGTAAAGTTCTCTCATTTACTTACATTTTGAGAGGTTTGTAAGGATTAAATGAAATAGTCTTTATATGGCTTTCGTTAGAGCAGTTAATTAGTTTATTTTTAGTATTATTTTCTTGTATAAATTAACAACTTGCTACATATGTAAAAATCGACGTGATGACGATGAATGGTGATGCATAATGATGATGAATCATGATTTGTAGATTAGATTTAAATGTACAGTATACCGCGATCGCCGTGACATTTCTTAAAAAAAACTTATCCCGCTTTGAGTAATATTTTCATTGATGACTTCGATCACCTAATACTATTATCTTCGCTTGTTGTAATGATGAAAAATATAAATATTATAATGTAAATATTGTTCTTAAGTCGGTTTTTATAAATGATGAAAAACATTTACATGTTTTTTTATAATTGAAATATAATAATAAAACATAACATTTTTTTTTATGATTGATAAATAAAAACAGTCGATACAAATCTTCTAAAAAATAATGAAATCAATAGAAAAGCAAATAATAAAAGCGAAAAGCTGGTATTCTTGAAACTGCTGAGCATATTTTTTTAGTACCATAGCTATCAACACTATTAAATCACTTATCTCAAATAAACTAAAGCAAAATCAGTTGAACCGTTTGGGAGATACGATGTCACATTCACAGCTACGTCAAAATTATTGTTACAAGACTGGAATTGAAGGAGATGTTCTTTAAATCTTATAACAATAAGCTTAAAAAAGTTGATATAAGTAAGGCGTGATATTTAAATTTTTATGTGAATCGTATAAAAAGCACTCATTTTTCATGTTCTTCAGCGAAAAGTATGATAATTTATATCCAATATTGAATGGAGTGCTGCGGTAATATTTTTTTTCGGCTTTTATATACGGAGAAGGCCGCTATTAATTTAGAAATTTAAAAAGATGGCGACTTTTTCTTTATTCTAAATTAACTTAATTTAACACTTATTTTATTTAATTTTAATTTTCTTTGTATTACAGGTATATATACATATATACCTGATACTATTTTGGTATTTTGTTTGTCATTACTTATTATAAAATCTCGTTTACATCTCGTTTCAGTAGTTTTTTTTTTTAGTTTCAGGATAGGCAGGTGGAATCTAATATAAAGAAATATTATTCGCATTAACAGGCATTGCGTGTTAAGTGGCGGAACTCAACGCCGCACTTTGTCTCATCAGAGGAATGAAATGAAAATCAAATTGGGTATTGTACCCACACTTATCACGTTTATAACTAAGAAAATTAAATGGTTTATTACCACGATTTCGTTACATATTCTTTGAAAATATCCTTACCTTATAATGAATTCATTATAATATTAATGTTGGTTTTGTCGCTTTTATACTAAGAAATGCCAAAAACAAAAAAAATATCGTGTACATTTTTTCGCATAATAGAATCCAAATATTAAATAAACACAAAATATAATAAATAAATATCGTGGGCAATATCTACCATATTTAATGAAAGGTAGTACAAAATGATTTCTTCAAAGGCCAGCAAAATCCAATAATAATTTCATTTATCAGTTGAAAGACAAGTGAATCGAGTTTGTAAGTTTGATCGCGACAGTCGCTCGAGGTGTGTGCTTCAAGAGAGTATTGTAGTACAGGGGTGAGTAGTGCTGGAGCTTAGATAGTGTTAGAATGTTATTTTTATAAATGGAGTTTTAAAATGGTTTTTGATATTAAATATAAATTCCACGTTCTAATTAATCAATGGAAATTCGGTATAAAAAAAAACATACTAAATAAATAATATTTTAATACGGTTTTTGTACTTACCTACATTCGTCGAAAGTCGAAATACGTCGCCGCGTATTGTCTTACTAAAGCAGAGAAATGAAAACATTTTCTCATGCAAACGTCGAACCTACAACAACCACCTTTATTGCGCTATTCCACGGCACCGTATAAAAATATTTTTATTCAACTTCAAAAATAAAATGAAAATGATTACTATCCAGATACTAGCCTATAAAATTAAATCAGTCTTCTGCAGTGAGCTAAGAACTTTCTTGAACCAACTTGTGAACTAAGATGAAACGAGTTGTTGATAAAGAATTAAAAGAAAGAAAACTAAGATGCAGTTTGAAGTAACTTCGGATAACGTCTTATTTGATTTGGAATTGAAATATTATCTGCGAGCAATTAAAATGGAACCTGTAATGGCAGTGATCTTAATTAAAGCGTAACTTTTAGGTACGTCTTAAACATTTTACTTATAGAATGGATATTTTAATAACTTGAGCTTTTTTAATTTTTTTATGGACGTTTTAATAACTTCAAACACTTTTTTTTTATATTAATTACTTTTTTCATAATTTAAGGAATTATGCGTATATATTTTAAAGGACATGTTTATTCGTTCCATACTTTTTGAATTCCATACATTTTTCTAAATATTATGTGCCGAAACTTAGCACTCCGCTTCGGAGTAATCAAAAATATTCAATATTCAATAAAAAACTATTATTAATTATAACTAAAATAAATTTAATTTTGAAACCGTTGCGGCGTAAGTGCACAAACTATAAACGCGACGCGGGTTCAATTTTGCATTCCATTCACTAGTGGGTATGAAATATTTATTTTTTTCATTTCCATTCAACACGTAATGCCTCAAGAGTTAGGTGGAAAGTGGAGAACGGAAGTCGATTATAGGTAACGGGATGTATTAACCTGGCAACCTAGTGGTTGCCAGGTTGTTATAGGATACAGCTCGAACCTTAAATATATTATCTTACTTTATTATATATTACAAATATAATAATAACTTTATTTTAAAATATATTCTAAAAATGTAACATATCTATACTAGCCACAGGTTTATTACATTTGCGTCATTGTATTGTATATATGATTTACATAGTATTTTCTAATATGTCAGTGTCTATATAATTCACATAGGATTTTGTTCGACGAAAAGCTTTATGGGGACATATTTTTGAAAATTGCTTATTTTATGTGCCTAATAAAAGTTAGGCAACTCTGATAGTATACGCCAACTATGTTGATAAAGACATTAAACCGTGATTCTGAGGTCAGGAATTTATCTCTTTGTTTTTCTTCCCTTTTCGCAATTAAAGGTACTGTAAAGTACACACACTTTGTCTTTTGTCTAAGCAGACCAAGATAATAAATATATTTTAAACATTTTCACAGTTGAAATCGAACCTACTATCATTGTATTGCATACTCTCTCTGTCGTCTATTCTTTTTAAAAGAATATTTTCTTTGTATAATCACCATAGATGTATATACATTGTATTTAAGTATACACGAAATCAAGTAAAAATTTAAATTATTTTCATATTCTACTCAATCTACTAAAACTTGTAAATAAAATGACGCTTTGCTATTTGGCAGCTGTTGTAAAATTTACTGTAATATCAAAAGTGTTTTCTTTGAAATTATATGTGTATATATAGTGTGCAGTCATTATATACGATATTTTAATAAAACTTTATTGTCAGTGATCTAATAGAAAAAGTTATCAACATATTTATAGATTTATTGATTTTATTTAACAAGGTGGCTTTATGCGTTGGCCTCAGTTTTATATTTAGATGACAAGGATTTTTTTTACACCATCTGATGAAATAAGGGGTTGTATTATGATTATAATCCACATAGGCCTCCTCAATGGCATTCTACTGATGATTTTCTTCTGTTAACTTACTAATTAAGTCCTGACTAAGCTAATCTTTGTTCAAACACAAAAAATAAAAGAAAACTCTTCGAATTTCTTAAAAAGTTAATTTGATTGTTTTACAAGTGAAAATCCTTAAACATGCTGAATTATAAATTTTCATTTCACATTCCTCATAATTGATATATGTAAGTGCTCAATTGTAACGTTAATGAAAACAAAATTATGGCAAAAATGGGGAACGGAGTGTCTTAACACACTAGGTTGCCTCTGCCTACTCTGATGTGTGCTGAATATAGCGTAAAGCTAAACGAAAAAAAAAATTAAATCTAAAAATATATTATTTATAATTTATAAATAAATTATTAAATTATTACATTTATAAATATATAGGTTCTCTCTGTGAACCTATGTATTTATAAATGTAATGTATAATGTACCGTAGCGTTTGGCGCTCCGTTCTCTCTGATTATCCCGCTAGGGATAAAGCGTGCGTGCGTAGGGATAAACCTAGTTTAGTTTTTTTTTATAAATATATAGCTTACGACGCAAAAATATTATCGGTTTTCACTTTTATAACATATAATGTGCCGTCTTAAACATATACGCGATATCATCAATCATGATTCCAGTCATGACTTGACATGTCTTTTGGTGTACATACAAAAAAATATGTAGAAAGATCCAATTTTAGCTGTATAAGGTATATTTTTGTATGGAACTTTGAAGTTTATGAAAATTGAGTAAAATAAGTACAACGTCACGGTGGTTGGTTACAGACAATGATATAGTGTAAGAGTTCCGATCGATCACTTGTTTGTTTAGAGCTTTCACTTGCGATTTGCTGAGTTTTGTTTTTAATTTTAAACGTTTTTTTTTGTTTTTGATAATATAAAAACAAGTGCAAATATATATTCATTTAAAAATTACAGCTTTATAATTATAATAGCTTAAAAACTATGTTTTTTTCAGCTTCACGCTGCATGTAGCAGGGTGGGTAGGCAGAGGAAGCCTCCGCTGCGAAAGATACTCCGCTTCCCAATTTTAGCCGAATTCTGCAAGCATTGCATGTTGAGTGGCAGAACTAAATGCCGCGCCTTTGCCTCGAACCCAGAGCGAAGAAATTAAATTATTAAATATTTTATTATCCTCGAGTGGAAATCGAACCCACCACCTGTCGCGTTCACAGTCACATGCTTGTATCTCTGCACCAAGATATATATATATATATATATATATATATATATATATATATATAATAGAAATAAAAATCATAGTAATATACGTCGTTAGAAAAAATACTTGAAAAATATATATAGCCTGAAGGGAAATGTACAGTGGATCCATGTCAAATATCAACTTAAATCAATATTTCAAAAACTAAAACTAGGTCATATTTTATTAGACATTTTCGTTTTTCTTTTCTGTAATGAATTTAGCCCCATATACATTTTAAGGGTATAAATTAATAATAATTCTGTCATCGATAGCGTAGGTTATGTATTTTAAGTTACATACCTATTATTTTATTTTAAAAAATATATAGTTTGACGCTGTGCACCCGTATCTAGCAAGCAGAGGGAACCTGGGAACCTTGTGATAAAATACTCTGCTCCAATTAAGACACTTCAATATTTCAATTCCTGTAATATTTATAGTAAGATTTTCTTAACAACTAGTTCGTGCTAAGAACGAGACCATTAATTTCGTTTCTCTCTCATTGTGGTGGAACAACAACCAGTTTGCTGAGATCAATCACTAGACACGTAACGTGTCTCTGTCATTTACGGACTCCCTATGTATGGAGTATGTTTTGTCCTAAAGTAATTATTTAGAAATGTCAGAGACGAGAGAGTCAGAGGGAACGGAGCGCCAAACGTTAAGGTCTCTACATACCTCTTTCGCCTCGTCCACTATCATCAACCTCATCATACATGCCCTCCGGGGGGTTCTCGTGCTTTTTACGTGACCTTCCTCCAGTAATCAATAAAGTAAAACTGGAATTTCAGAAAAAGCTCGAGACCTCCCATTTCTGAACAGAACTCTCGGTGGGCGATATCGACTCGCGCTTGTCCGGTTTTTTATACATTGCATATATGTAAAATAATATAAACAGTAGTACAATTGGTTAATTTCAAAGATATAGTGACTGTTCTTTCGAAATAATACGCTTAAATTGTAACGAAACGCTGCTAGTTTTGTTTAGTCTATATCCAAAACACTATAGTAATAATGATTATTCTGTAAGTAGCTTCGGAGGTTACATAAAGTTGCGGATCTTATTTGCAATAAATATACTTTTATGTTAACAGTTAGTAGTTGTATATATGAGAGAGCTCTTATATAATAGATTTGGGTACATTTGAATAAGGATAATATGTAATATGCCAAACATTTTATACGATTTTCATGTTAGTATCGCATGTAGCATGGTAGGCAGAAAAAAGTTAGTGATAAGATATTCCTTTTTCTGGTTTCTGCCGGAATTCGAGATTCACAGTGTCTTGAATCCGGGCGGCTGTCTAGTTTCAAAGATATATCTATCTATATCTTTATTTTTTTACTTCAATTAATTTATTTTCGTTCCATACTGTCTCCCTTATTAAGTAGGCATAGGCAGAGGGAACTTAGTTCGTACACTTCGTTCTCTACTTTCTATCCTATCTTTTACCTCATCGCCGCACTTTGTCTTATTACTAGAGCGACGAAATATAAATGAACCATTCCCCTGAGTAGCCGCGGTTAGAGCCAGAAGCTATGCCACTGCGCCTCGACGGCTCTTAGCTATTTTAATGAACAATTTTATCCATATCTTTATTATAATTGTTCAAAATCTTCTACGGAACACGTAATATAGATTGGTAAAATTTATCAACAGTATTCAAGCAAGCGTAGTCATTTGTTAAGATTTAAATGAATGATTATATTTTTATCTCTGTAGGAATATGGCTGAAGAAAAGCATTGAGGATCAAATGTGGGTTCAAATCTTACATTCAAAAATAAAAATATCTTCGAATGAATTAAAACTTTTGTCTTCTACACTACGACTACAGGACCTTGTGGAAAGCAAAGTAGATATTATTAGTATATATACGTAAAGTAGTGTTAGTAAATGTATAAATATTATCCATTTACTAACACTTCACAATTATCCAATAAAATGATAATATTATACCGAAATTGTGCATAAAACAAGTATTCCTTGGCCCAGGAATAAGTAAATTATCTATTTATCACTCGTAATGGTGCTAATGTATTATAATAGGCGCTGTAAAAGTAGATGTACACCTTATGTTTGTTTAGTATAGAACTGAGAAATACTTAAGAAATAGTTAAAGTTAAAATTATTAAGTTAAATAACTACGTAGTATTGAAGTATGTAATTATTGTATGTACGAGTACTTCAGTAGTCAACTTTTTGTTTAAACGTTACTGTATAATACAAATGGGTTAATAATATATACATATAAGCTATCGTAGTGAAGATTAAATATGCCAGACAAAAGGCGATATTTGTAGATTTTAAAAGTACATGTTAATTTTCATCAAAATCATCTCATAAACAAGATTTTTTCTTTATTTTATATCTACAAATGTATTAAGATAGCACATCAAACATTTCCGCATAACCAGGGAGCAATCTAAGAAAAAGTACACTTTTTATTCCTTTACAAAATTACTTTCATGAATTAGTCTCATTTTGAGTGAAATAAATAACTTCTCCTAAGAAGTAGTTATAGTTTTTTTTTATATACACAGTTTTGTAATATTGTCGTATAACATCGTTTTTTTAATTATAGTAAAATAATTCATACGTATATTTAAAATTTGGGAAAGGTAAAACAAGTGTCAGTGACTAGAACTTTTTTTTTTTATAATAAAGAAAAGGGAAATGAGCTTCCGGATCATTAGCTTAAAGTAATATTATGTCCCTTTGTTAATATCCTAAATATATTCTCTATTTTCTTAGTCCTAATTCTCCACTAATATGACATTTTAATATATTAATGAGCTTACTAAAAAATTATATCAACTAATATTATATAAAACACAAAATACAAAAATTTCTTAACACAAAAATCTGAAACAATGCTTCATAAAAGAACGCAAAAATATGTTGGGTTGGGATGCACAGTGTATACAATTTAACTAAATAAATAAATTTAACTAAGTAAATAAATTTTTAAGTGAGCCAAGTTCAAGATTGGCACAAGAGTTACAAACTTGAACGACATTGTCTTTTAAGTGATCTTTGAGATATTGTAAACAAAATCTGAATAAGTTATTATGCTAGAGCTAAAAATAAATTTAAAAATCCATGTAATTAAATCAGCTATTATAAATTTCATGAAATTTGAATAAAATTTACCGCTAGGTTTATAATCACATGTTTGAACCCGTGTGCCACACTGGCCTGGTTTTATGGCTTGAAAACTGAATGGTAGAACTGAATGCTACAATTTATGTAATCAAGCAAACGCTACGCAACGCAACTTTTTTATATTGTGTATGTAACAGGATATAACAGGACGATGTCATAATGGATAAATTTTATCTCTTAATACCTTTTCTTTTTTAATGCCTTTATTGTAGCAGAGTTCTGTTTTTATCCAAGTTTTATAAACAAACTTGATCTCTTTATTAGTATATTACAAGTATTGGATAAACGTCGAAATGGCTCCCAAACTTATGAATTTCGAATGTCCTAGAAATCTTTTGATTTAAGAAATTGTGTTTCGAATTTTTAGACAATTTTTACTCTTCACTTTTTATTGTTTTGTATTCGAATATTATAAACTATCTAGTTTATATGCTGAGTCTTGCTTTATACTATATTTACATTGTGTTCCAGTTTTACTCCCTTTTGTTGCAGGGACTGCCCAGAAAGGACTTTGTATGAAAATACTTCTTTTCCCAACCGATATCGAGACATACATTCTCAGGAGCGGAACTTAGCGCCGCACTTTATTTAGAGAAATTCGAATAATAAATATATATACATAGACAAATAGCAACACTTTACAGAATTTCACATTTTAAAAACTACAGTATATTTTTCTTTATATCACATCAAGGAATCCGCAAAATGGTCAGTTCATTTTAGAAAACAATACTAGATGGAACGAAAGCAAACATTCGCTACACAAAGCTTTTTGCATTTGAAAATATCTGAATCTCAATACGGGCTATATCTAAAAATTCTGGTAACCGAATACGTAAAAAAAATAAAATTATTTGCAGATAAAGAATATTGTAAATAGGGTGTAATATTTAGTTTTATTATTTTAATTAGTACGTTACTTCGTCTCAAAATATCAAAGAAGAAAGAAGTTCTGTAGAAATGAGATAAACTGACATAAAGAAATGTATAAATTTCATACACATATACGTAATACGTATGTATGAATATTATTTTAATTACTAACTAAAATGCAAATAAGTTCTCAGGTTTTGCCAAAAAAAAGGAAAATGTTATGTGTTTTTAGCCAGCTTAAATAAAATATACATTTTATATTAAAAAATGTATTTTTCTAGTAATTATATAAAAATTCAGGATGTCGCTTACAATTTACATACTTATATATAGTAGAATAAGTAAAAACTACTAATATGGGTAATTTTTATTTATTTATAAATATATTATAAAATATGAGACCAGTCGTGGCGCAAGATTCTGGGCTGTTTACCTCAAGTCCTTGTTCTCAAGGACTGTTTACGTGTCGCGTAAACAGTCGCCCAATCGTGCAAGACTCAAGATAACGCGCAGTGTTAAGTTCCGCCACTCAACACGCAATGTCTCTAGAAATTCACAACATATTGTACAGTCGTATATTTAATTTACTATAATCGCTAAAATTCTATATTGAATCCTCTAAAGAATATACACGTTAATATTCCAAAGCTTTCAAAAGCTGCTTTAAATTTTCAAATGTAATATGAAGCAAGTGTGAAATATGCATTTTTGTATAGAATTTTTCTATTGAAATGCCTGCATAGAATTATTCCAGAAGGAATACATAGTGACGGTCGAAAGCTATTTGACGCTAAATCCTGAGAAAGGCTAACATTATTGTCAAGTCAACTGTAGTGAGCTTTTGTGCTTAATATTTTTTCTAATACATTAATTATTTTTTTTGCTTTACGCTGTATGTATTCCGCATATAGAAGGGTGGGCAAAGGGGGCCTGCTAACCTATTTTTAGGACACTTCCTAGTACGTTCAAGTTGAGACATTTCCTTTGCCCAGTTTCCACCGAGTTCTCGAGGTGATACATACATATGTATGAATATTATAGGGCGGCCGTTTATGCCATGGTATCAAAGCGAGGAAATGAAAAAATAAAATATTTCAGTTTTTTAAGCGGGAATCGAACCCACAACCGTCGTCTTTGCAATGCTGCGCTGTGACGGCCTCTTATAATATAATAATAAATGTATATTAATTCATAAATATTAATGTTTTAAATTATAAGCTTAATTTATATTTTTCTCAACTTTTGTTTATAAAGTTGTATACTTAATAAACAAAAATTAAGAAAAATATTCAAATTTAAATAAAAAAAAATAATTTAAGCAGACTTTGACAGGTATGTTTCATAAATAATTTTATAAAGAACTTATTTCATAAAACAAGAAAATAAGTATAAAATTGTTCTTCTACCCATTTCTTACGACGTACTCATAAGTTTCTCCTTATCGCAAACTTTGCAAACTTTTGTAATCAAAGCAACGTTTATGGATAGACTATAACTATATCGTTCTGATAGAATTATTTTATTCGTCCATAAAATGATCTTTTCAAGAAAATTGTATTGTACTCGCCAATAAAATCTTGTGCCGTCGTGGGAAATGAGCGTTTGGGGAATGAGCGTTTAAATGTAAGCGCGACGGCTGTGAGTTCTATTTTTACTCGGGAATTTGAGTCCTATCTCATAACAATAATATTCTAGGCGCAAAGCGGAGAACTGAATATCTCGACACTATCTATCCCGTTTCGAGCGGAATTAAACGTGAAGCAAAAAAAAAATTCATTTTTACATTTGTATTGGAATTAAAAAGATTTAGTCGACATTGCTTGAGAATTTTGAATGAAACTTGAAAGAATTCCCTTTAAAATTGCTGTAACATCTTCGAAGACCTAACTTAGGACATATTTTAGGATTTACCGTCAATATAGGAAAAGATTTATCTAGATATCGTGACTAAAATGTATATAGCATACGTAAGTGCATTAGTTTTATATTTTTAAATATTTTGAAACCCTCTGTAGGTATCTTGGAATATATTTTTAATTTAAAGTATCATATTTTTCTTTGCATCACGATTTTTCCCGTATATTGCAGGATAGGAGAGAAGACCTAATGTTAAGATCCGTTTCCGCTCTATTTTCGAGATAAAAAGTTTTGTGTGGCGGAACTCAACGCCGCGTTTTAATTGCCAGAGCAGGCAAACGACAACAATTTACTCTACAGAGTGCAAGGTCAGCAGAAAGAAGAGAGGAGATGTTCTCTACTTTCCAACTCAACTCCGTATTTTTCTATACCTATAAATAGATAAATAACACATCTCTCCGTATGGGAATCGAAACTACAACCATCACAATAATAAATAGACATGATATTTTCCTAAAGTACCATTAAAAATAAACGAGAATCATCTTTTATAATGTTTCATTCACACAATATAATGAACAACATGTCAGTCATTAAATACAATGTGTTGTACGACTTCACTCACTTTGTAAATACGTACAAGTATGCAAATGACGGTTTAATTTTCTCTTGTATAATAAAAAAGTGATAAGCTTCGAAATGAATGAATGAATGAAGAGAAATGAATGTAAAATAGTGTTTAAGCTTTGAGATTAATATGCATAAGATAAAAGATTATATTTTTAAAATATATCGTGTTTGGTGCTTAAATTCAATTACTTCTGATTTATAATTAGCTTGTAATATAAATATTTTTTCACCTTCACGCTGTATCCCGCCCGTGGCATGGTAGGCAGAGGGAACCTAGTGTTAAGACATTTCATTTCCCACTTTTCACTGGATGAGGCAATGCCTGTTGAGTGGCGGAACTCAACGTCGCGCTTTACACGAGCGAGGTCTGTAGCAATAATTTAAAATCTTTTTATATTTTTTTATATTAATTATTCTTTTTTATCTTTACTAATACAGTTAGTCTTAATAGTAAGCACTACAATGAATATTGTATTTCTGAGATATATAGTAACAAGAAAGGGTAGCAAATTCGAATACATCAAAGCGACAATCTTTGATCTCTGTACAGTGAATACTGATTCACGTCACGTTTTCAATATATGACGAATGTTTGTGCAGTGACGAACAATACAAGGAAATGCTTATTATTCAAGCAATAAATGAAATGTAAATAAAATGAAACGATAAATTATAACTATTACATTTCTAGCTTACCAAATACCAGTGGTGGCGCAGGGGCACAAGCGTGCGACTGTAGGTTCAATTGATACTCGAGAGTATAAAAAAATATATATTTTCATTTCCTTGCCCTGGTAAAGAGGCACATCGCAGTGTTGAGTTCCACAGCTTAACACGCAATACGCCTCAATAATACGGCGGCGTTAGAAATGTTTTCAAAATTTATATGCTGTAATGTATGCGATTTTCATCTATACTTATAATAAATCTGTAGAAAAGTCGTTTCTGTACATTGAAAATATTTTTAAAAAAATTAGCTAGGGTGTTAAAGGATAATTAACAGAATCCATTTCCAACCCTACACTCTATCAAAAAATAATGTACTTAAAGTTTTAAAGATTTATATTTGAAAAAAAAAAGAAACATACGCAATGATATCTATTGACTACACATGATACGTTACGTTTTTAAAGTACAATTGTTCATAGTACTAACTACAAAGTAAACTAAATTGAATTGTTGGTGAAGATTACCTTCGTAACAGTCTAGCTTAATTCTTAATTATTTAACACAGTGATAAAGAATGACTTAATATTC
>JAATLQ010006289.1:952-14786 GCA_013421005.1 Heliconius erato x Heliconius himera | reverse complement strand
TGAAATTTTCAAGTAAATCGGTTCAGTAGTTTCAGAGAAAAATGCGGACAACAATATGTCGACAGACAGACAGACAGACAGACAGACAGACAGACAGACAGACAGACAGACAAGAAATTCAAAAAAAATCTTTTTGCTTTCTATTAGTCTTTTTAAGTGTCCCTCTATCCATTTCAGTCAAAATTACTAAATGTACAGACAAAATATTTTTACTGTCTTATTATATATAGAGATGAAATATATAGATTGTTATTATATAGATACCTATGAACCTATCACTACAAAAATCGTAAATAAAGCATTTAATTTACTTAAGGTTTAACTTTTGTGAATATATATTCCTTTTGAACAATACTGTTATTTCTTTTGAACAATACTGTTGTTAAAATTTCTTCCATTTTATCGATTTTGGATCATAGTAACATGCAAGCACGCAGCTACAGTTACGCTACCCTTTGAGGCAAATACCGTTATAGGAAATTAGTTATGCTCACAACCTCTTTGGACACAAGGTTGAGCAGCGAATATTCAATCGCTTTATCAATTCACCAAAGATAGCTTCGACCAAGTAACTATCATGCCTAGTAAAGCATGAGGTTATATGTTAGATAGGATTTATAAAAAAAAATGTATATAATTTTTTTATCTGTATTAGTTATCACTTCGTGCCAAATTTCATAAGTAAAGTCCAGGGGAAGTACCCAGTAAGTTTTCATTACTCGACGAATTTCAGACAAAAAGCAAAAAAAAACGGTGCACAAAAGCTCTTAAAATCAAGCATCTAATTCAACGCTATCAAAAGATGATAGCGTTGAATTAGATGCTTGATTTTTCCGTGTTCTGAGGGAATATTGAGCTGAATATTTGATTTAACCTTCAGCTTGATATCTCCACGTGATCTCGAGATAAATGATCTTGACAGACGGACAAGAAATAGATAGTTTTTTCTAGTTCAAATAAAGAACTCTAAAAATTAAATGGCAAAACATTGAAATGAAATTAAAAATGCCACCGAAATAAATTTAACAAAGTTCCGCGACCACGATCACTGTGTAGCAAATAAGAACGAGGAAAAAGAAAATTAAGTTCAGAAATACGTACAATCGCAGACCCTTGATTTAACTTTGAATTTGTTTGTTCTTTGAGAAATTAATATATAAAATTAATTTAAGGAGTTGTATATTTTTACTGATTTTAAACTAAAAACATGCAAAAAATGTGATTTCCGCGCTGAGTGGGGAAGTCCAGCGTCGCGTTTTAACGATAATTTTTATAATATAATTTCTAATTTAAGTCGCTTAAAATAATAATAATAAGTTCCTATGCATTAACTGGCGACCATCTCTGGGAAATTACCTGTGGTTACCCAGAGATGGATCCCGGCTGTTGCGTCACAGTAAAACATTTGTATATTTTCTAAGGGGCCTCCACGTTTTAGACCTGTGTCCCCACGCAAGCCTTCCAAAGGACCGGATCCTTTTGAATCCAAGAACTATGAAAGAGAAATATAATAATAATAATAACATATAAAGTATGAAAAAAATAATAACAATACATAATGTCTTCTTTTGATAATTACAAAATTTCAAAATACATTTTAAGCTAACATGGAAATGTGATTTAGCGGTGGAGCGATCCATTTGTATCCCATAAAACCCGCGAGACTCGTTGCAAACAAACGCTAACTTTATCCGAATGCCCGTGTTGTAGTCAAGAATGCCCTAATCGGCCATTTGGTAGCGTTAAGCCCCTATTTATTATCGTAACTAGCGGAACACTATCGCTTTCTGAGCGAGTCGGAGATCGTTTCTGTGTTTCTTACTAACCATTTGTCCGTACCCTCTTACTAATTCAACGAAACGAGAGAACCGTCGAGATAACAACTTTGTTTGGGAGATCACTGATAGGAGGTTTCGTGATCGTTTTCAGATTATGTGAAGTAATTACTGTAATAGTAATTAATTTATTGACATATTCATGAAAACGCCATGGTGATTCTGTTGGTTTCTCTGGCATAGTGCTATAGTTTTGGGTTCATATCAATGCGGATTTACCAGCAGTTTAAGTTGGTTTATAGCTTACAATGACAGATTTTGAGAGATGCTAATCTTGCGTACCAATTCCTTTTTTACTATCTCGTAGAAATTTTAAATGGCTCCTTTATGACGGTAGGTATATCTTACAGACGACACGTTTTGCCACTGACTTCTTATTTGCTATTTGTGAGTTTGACTTCTATATTCTAAAGTAAAAACCCCTCATCTAGAACTTGGGCTCTGCACACACATGTAATTAGAGCAGAGTGTAAAATTGGCGAATATTTCTCTCACTCTTCTAACAGCATACAACACAGAGGTGTTATATGCTGTTAGAAGAGTAACTTAAGTATTTTAATAAGTAAAAATGATAGCAGCCTAGTTGAATACTACGCGATCCATATGAAGCCCACATATGAAGCCCACTATTTATTTCATTTTGCCCAAAAAATATAACTTTTTTTATGAAATCTATACAGCATTAGAAGAAATTGAAAACTAAAGTACGAGAATCTTTAGTGTTAATAGATTAAAGAGAGTAAACTTCACTTGTAGGCCAGTAAGAGAAAATGCATCTAGAAATTTCAGAGATTCCTGACATGACGTAATTAAAGCCGTTTGCTGACGGTATAGCTGCCATAATGTCAAAAATATAAGAGACACAAAACAAGTTCTGTTACGTAGTTATACAAATCAGCATCACACTGAATCCCGTACACAGCAGGGTAGGCAGAGGGAGTCTAGTGTTAAGACACTTCGTTCCCCACTTTCCGCCGAATATTGGAGGCAATGCGTGTTGAGTGGGGGAATTTAATGCCGCCCTTTGCCGACACCAGAGCGAAGAAATGGAAATATAATATTAAATAACTATTTTATTTCCTCGAGTGGGGATTGAACCCACAATCAGCCGCGTTTATAGTCACACTTTGTGCCCCTGCGCGACGACTGGCCTCATAGACATATTTATACATAATTATGTCTAAATATGCATATTGATTAAATATTCTATTGTATATGTGATGTTGATAAAAATGTATTATTTTCTATCCAGCCAATCATTGCTACTAAATAGAGGTCATTAATATTCCATTACGATGCCATGAAAAATAGGAAAGAGCCTCTGCGTCGTGATTATTTATATTTATTTAAACACAAGCGACTAGCTCGCGACTTCTCCCGCTTGAAGTACGAGAATATTTATTTAATAAACTGAGTTGGGTTCATATTTTTTTATATTTCGTTTGTAGCCCATTTCCCAACAGCCCAACTTCTGCTATGAAAAATGAATTGGGTTACCTTATTATAAGTTTCATTACGTTTTTTTTATTATTTCGCTAGTTTATATTGATACATATATCCAATCATTGATATTTTTAAAACTGGCCACATCCTAAACAACTTATTTAAAAGTTATTTCCTACTCCATGTATTTCATTAGCCACGTTTATAATAATAATGTAACGTAATAATGTACATAATCTTTACGTATTCAGATTATTGAATAGGCACATTGTTAGGGGCGAAAGTAGTTTTGTAAATTATCCTATAATAATACTATATCTTCCCTTACAAAAGCTATATGAAGAATTTTGAGAATTAACTGGACATTAAACTCCATATAGTAGACTGATTAAACATTATGATGGTAGTGCATCATAAACACAAGCCGTGTATACTGTTATAAATTTACATATTAATATAATTAATTTTACATTAGATAAAATTATTGAATTTCTTGCGTCATAGATTTGTCGTATCTACTACTATACTAATTTAGTAAGACCGCTTAAAATACTTCTAATTTTATATTTCAATAATGCTAAATAAAATTAAAGTATGAAGCATAAACAAAAAATAAACAATATACAGAATAAAACTAAGCAGCCAAAATTAAAAAGAAAAAATAAAAAATACAACATTCTCTTTGGAAAATTTAAAATAGAGAAATATCTACGAAATGAATTAGAAACTTCAACAACACACGGCTTGCCTTACACGGTGAATAATAAAATTCACAGTTTAGAGAAGTAAGTACTATTCCACTTCCATTCAGTTTTAGGTATATTACAATCATTTCTTTTTTTTGTTAGAAAAAATCTCGTGACGGAATTGTGGAGGTTCTGGGATAACTATTATTTTGGAGGCCTCCTAATGTTAATTAATTAAATAATAGCCATGTAATAAAAAAGCCTCCACAAGGTTTAACAACCGGACAAGTCCAAGTTAGACTAGATTTGCCCACCGAAAGTTCCGTACAAAAATAAGAGGCCTTGAGTTTTTTCTGAAACTCAAGCTTAGCTTAGCCAGAGCCATTTCATCTGATATCTCATTTGAACTATCGGCATTAATACCAAACTTTGCCTCCTTTTAAGGCTATTGTTTTTTAAGATTTGACCACAAGTGTATAGTTTTCAGATTTTTCCTGAACTAGTACTACCTGTATATTTTAGCTGCCAATTTTCATAATTCTAGGTCCCTATTAATTTTGATTCCCATTATAGTGTCGAAATACGCATTTTTTGTAAAATAAACGGTCATATCTTTTTTAAACACGATACGAAATCATGGGGCCATAGATATATATATATCTGAGTATATGGTTTGAATATCAACTCGATATCCCCAAGCGTTCCTGAGATAAAGGATAAGACTGACAGACAGACGGACAACAAAGTGATCTTTTAAGGGTTTCTTTTTAACTTATAGTTTGTTTAAACACATTTAAAGTGTTATTCCACACTTAGGAAAGAAAAATACTTATTTAGACAACGTATAAAAATTTGAACGTAGCAGGACTCGAACCCGCGCCTCCTGGAAATCGACCAGGCGCTCTGACCAGTAAGCCATACGCTTGTTACAACTTATTTATGTTGTTAGGATCTCTGTAGGGAGATTATTACAAATTTCCAGTACCCAAAGATAATTACTAAGAAAAATTGTATACGTTTTCTAGATAAGTAAACTAATATTTACCAATTTCGTTATTAAAAGGATTAATCAATGTATTTACACTAACTCATAAGAATTGGTTTTGTTTCACAGAATCTTTTGGATAACTAGTTTTATAGTATGTTTTGGCATCATTTTTCTTTTATTAGCAATACAATACTCGAGATTCGTGGTAAGTTTTTATCGAATTTTGTATTATGTTATTAAATAAAATTCATCACTTTCCATTGCCAATAAAAAAAATTGGCACAAATCTATAGTTATACACTACATATAAAAATATATATTATACATTTTTATATGCTCTCATAGGCTGCACCTACGGTAATGAGCGTTGAAATGAACTACTTCGATTGGAATATTTCCTATCCTGCAATAACACTTTGTCCACTATACAAACCGGATGTTGAAAGATTTCGATCGTTTATTGAGTAAGTCATTATTTTTAGCAATAACCTATATCCACGTACAATATTATAGAAGAATATAATAAGAAGAATATAATATTTTTAACATATGTTGATATTATTTTTTTTTTTGCAGTACTACGAATAATCTAACAGGATTGGATGTAGACGCGTATATGTGGGCTATATCACAATCTGCCTTGGACACTTTGGAATATTTAGACTTAGCTATTCCAGATGATGTAATTGCAGTGAGTACCAATATGAAAAATATATATTTTAAAGTAATATTTTTTTAGCATCACGCTGTACCCCACCCACAGCGGAGTGGGCAGAGGGAACCTAGTGCCTTTCCGCTTTCCCCGGCGGTACTCAACGCCGCGCTTTGTCTCGACACGAGCGAAGAAATGAATATATTAAGTATTTTATTTTCTCTAGTTTGATCGAACCACAACCTATTGCCTTTAACGTCACACTTGTACCCCTGCGCCACTACTGGCAGTACTAGCAATATTTATTACAGGCTTATTGGAATAAAATAACCCCACTTTCCGCCAAGTTCTGGAGGCATTGCTTGTTGAGTGGCGGAACTCAACGGCGCGCTTTGCCTCAGCACCAGAGCGAACCAAAGAAAATATAAATGTAAATAAATATTTCATTTCCACGAGTGGGGAACGAACCCACAACCAGTCGATTTTACAGTCACACTTTGTGCCCCTGCGCCACGACTGGCCTTAGGTATATTGAAGGCATAGCATTAAATTAATATTTTATTGTGAATAGTTAATTCATCCAAAAGACTATGCAACAGTAGCGGCTTCGGTGTTCAGGAAATTTGAAAACAGCTGGCTGACCACTAATATGAACTGGTCGATCGGCGTGGAGACAGCTATGACGGAAATGGGAATGTGCCACGTGATTAATTCCAATGTTGCAAAATACGATACGCCCGAGTGAGCATTACTTTTACATTAATAATAAAATATAGAAGAATATTTCATCGTACAAATTTTCAACGTTTACAGGTTAATTTTAAATGTATCTACATACATATATAATAATATATGTATATATGTAGGTCCGTTTATAAAAAGTAGCCCTATGAAATATTTGTAGATTTGAGATAATTCAATTAGAAAACTCCTTTTTATCTAAATTTTACGCTGTATCACATATAAAGGAGGGTAGATAGAAGGAACGTAGTGAAGACACTCTGTTCCCCATCTTTTTGCCGAATTCTCGAGGCATTGCGTGTTGAGTATGGGATCTCAGCACCGCGCAACCGTCGTATTTACAGCCTCTTAGTAAGCGTCTTACCATATTTTTTAACTATTCCTAGGAAAAGAAAAAAAAATGGCCAAATTTATGTTAAGAACAACATTGAACTCTCCGTTTTCGAAGCTGACTTCCACATAGAGTTAGCAAATTATGCACCTGTTTACAAGGTATTTTTTTTAATATACTATTTTCGTATCCTAAGCCAAAAATTCAATAACTTCAATATTTCTTAAGCTATAAATAATATTTTCAGGTTTTCATCCATAGTCCTGATGAAATCACAACTAGTACCACATCAACTTTCACTTTTGATGTTGAGGGTGTGATAACATTCGGGCTATCTGTTTGGAGTAGTCGTATCTCCGAAGAACTACGATACAAGTCTTTGCGTCTGCGAAAATGCCGGTGTGAAATAGTTAAATTTCTTATTTCATATAAACAGCCAATGTACTAATTGAGATTGTACTGATTTAATTACGAATTGTTATAATATCACTCAGCTTCACGGCTTCACGTTGTATCCTGATTAGAACAGGGTAAACAGAAGGAACATAGTATTAAGACACTCCGTTTCCCACTTTCCGACCAATTTTTCGAGGCATTACGTGTTGAGTGGCGGAACTCAATTCCGAGCTTCTCCCTTGGTGCCAGAGCGAAAAAATGAAAATATAAAAAAAAATATTTCATTCCGTCGAGTGGAATCAAACCCACAACCGTCATGTTACAGTCCACCCTCGTGATTGTGGCTGCCTTAATTCCTGTCAGATTGTGCCCCTTTTTATTAAATAACTTAGAGCTGGACCAGAATACAGCCCTACAACCATAATAAGAGTGCAAAGTAAATACATTTGTTTCATTTCAGCTTTATTGACGAACCTACAGATGCAAGATATCCTATTTATTCGTATAGCCATTGTGTTCTGGAATGTAGAATTAAAATGATTCATAAACTTTGTGGATGTGTACCTCACTTTTACCGACCACTAAGTAGGTTTGCAATGTAATAAAACCTATATTAATATATATTTAATACTTATCTAAGATAAAAAGTAGGAGGAGGCCATTCGTGGCGCAGGGACACAAGTGTGTGACTGTAGACGCGACGGGTTGTGGTTTCGATTCTAACTCGTGAAAATAAAATATTTAATATTTTCACTATGGTGTCGAGACAAAACGTGGCCTTGAGTTGCGCCACTCTACCAGAATTCTGTGGAAAGTGAGGAGCGGAGTGCCTAGTGTTAACATTAAAGGTGGAAAAAAATACAATTACTTTATTTATAAACGCACTAGAGGGCGCGCGTGGCTTCGCCTGCTTATTAGGAGGGAATCCAAAAAAAAACACGAAACACGTGTTCAATAAAATATTTTTTACAGTCTAAATTGAAATTTTTATAAAAATCGGTGGCAATTTAGAGATTTTTCCATATAAACTTTCAACCCCTTATTTGAACCTTTAGGGGGTGAATTCTTAAAAACCATGAAACACGTGTTCAATGAAATATTTTTAAGAGTCTGTCAGTCAGTCAGCACAAGTCCTTTTATATATATATAGATAAATTTTGTAACGTACCTACATTATTTGATTTGCAGAACATGAACGCACTTGCTACGTATACGAATTGAAATGCGTTCTTTATTATAGAAAAGAAATAATAGCTTTGGAGGCATCTGAAGAAATTTTTAAAAAATTCAACCACGTCGATGGTCTACCGCGGATATCTCGTGATTGTGGCTGTCTCAATTCCTGTGAGCTTGATATATATTATAAGGATAACGAAGACTTTATATCTGGAACTAAAATGAACAAACTCATAGTAAAAATAACATCATTTCCAAAAGTCAGAGTTGTTAGAGATATTATATTTGACTATTATGATATTTTGCGTAAGTAAACTTCATAGTTAAATAAATTAAAAAATCAGCTTCACGCGGTATCCCGCTTGCAGCAAGGTAGGCAGAGAGAACCTAGTGTTAAGACACTCCGTTCCCCACTTTCTGCACGAGTAAAATCGGGACTTGAAAGTTGAATGGCATCAATTTTATGAACCTATTGAACCTCCTGCAGATGCACTACTTGTATAATCAAACTATTTTTTATGTCACATTAAATTTGCCATAGCGGATTCGAATCTATAAAGAATTTTAGGTAATTTGAATAACTGAATAGATTTACCCTCCTAAACTTTCTAGTTTAATAAACTGTTTTTTAGAAAAAAAATAAGGCATTTATTGTATTTTACTATTTTATACTAAATGTCCTCGTACATTATACTTATATACCTATATATACCTAGAAAATGATAAGAACTGGTTACTATTCTAAAATATACGTCTTACTAATACTTTTTGTTTCAGTAAGAAGCGGTGGAGTTGTAAATTTATGTATTGGCAGTTCGATAATGTCGGTAATGGAATTCTGTCTAGTTCTTATAAAAGTTTCTATTTACATAATAATGAAAGTGATTACTTCCTTTTTAAAGTTCATTTAGAGATAGTTAATCTTTATCCCTTGGTTTTGAGATATGCATATTGTAGTTTGAACTAATAGTCAAAGTGTGTATTTTACAAGTAAATTTTGCAGTATGTTGTTATCCTTAAATAAATTACCTTTTTACCAACAAATACTGTTTGTAGTAAACTGTGTTCTAAATGTTAAACTTTGGATGATTTTTTATGAATTTGTAAAATTAAGTTGCAGATACTAAGTGTTATAATAATATTTGACATTATAACACATTGTAACGATAGTACGAAAATTCGGAAAGTAATTTAGTTTTTTCCCTACAGAGTATTTGGGATAAAGGATAAATCGTATAATATTTATGTTTAGAGAGCTGATGAGCATATACTCGTGCATGAAAAAGTTAAATTGAATGTGTCTAGAAGTTTTTAATAGGTGCCCTTTTAAATAATGAGAACAATATGCAGCATTTTCGTCATATTTTACTTTAGTATAGAAAAGGTAAAAATGCTATTCAAGCCAAAAAGAAATTAATCTATTTGTATGGAAAAGATAATTATGTTGACAAAAGAAAAAGAATAGTAAAATTACGATCCTGCAATTTTGAAGTCGAAGATGGACCATGTTTTGAAAGATCGGTCAAAACTGATAAAGATTCAATAAATAAAAACCGGCGAATAACAACTTGAAATAGACGTGAGATATT
Source organism: Heliconius erato x Heliconius himera (assembly GCA_013421005.1). Lineage (NCBI taxonomy): Eukaryota > Metazoa > Arthropoda > Insecta > Lepidoptera > Nymphalidae > Heliconius > Heliconius erato x Heliconius himera. The sequence goes on along the minus strand of JAATLQ010006289.1, from coordinate 4,949 downwards.
AAATTTATCGAATTCAACTATTTATGACCACTATGAAAGGTCCATGGATTTCCCATTTCACTCTCACAGAGTGAAATATCCAATTAAGAGGTCAAAAATCATCTAGATCGTTATTTAACCAAAGACAAAAAAACATAAGCATCGAATTATGCAACTATGGTCAATATATAATTTAATATAATATTTATTCATTGTACTAATATTGTAAAGACAAAGTATAAAAGAATTTTCAAAAAATGAAAACGAAGTTTATTTCCGAAATTATTTTTTATTTTATTTTTTAAATTATTTCATTAGATATCAATTGAAATTAATAATTTAATTATTCAATTGAACATTTGTAAGTTTTTACTTATTAAGAAAACGTATAAAAATTTGAACGTAGCGGAATATGAACCCTCTATGGAAACCGTCCAGCGCTCTCACCAACTAAGTCATACGTTTTTATACGTTTCTAAGTGTAAAAAATGTAAAAATAAAAAATATATTAGAAATACTCATTTTTCTAATGTTTTATTACTACAAAATTCAGCCAAACAAAGAGGATTAATGGTAGTGGTAAGTAGGTACCCACATTATAAAGAGCTTATCACCTATTAACGTTAACGCCAAGTGAAAACCTTTAAACATCCGATACATTTATTTTGAAAAAGGTCACGTTGGCTTATGTTAATTCTAAGCAAATAAAACTTTGCTTGGCATTATTGAAAATTGATAGATTATTATAAATAAGCTGTTCTAAGAATGTGACAAATTGATTTTTGATTCAAAGGTTTAGCAAACATTTATTACGTCGGCTTAGAGTGTAAATCTGCTAAATACATTTTTTGTTTTTCCACTATTTGAAAATGTAAAAAAAATCCACTATTTGAAAATGTTTTGACACTATTTGAAAATGTAAAAAAAATACAAAAATCTTTAATTTATTTCATATAGTAAAGAAAATAAATCAATTGTCGCAATTGTAAAAACTTTCTGATAAGACATACATAATCAGTTTTTTAAAAACGATTTTTAGCTCCTGCTAATTTGCTTATTATCGTAAGTTTAGAGCTTATGCCCTGCACCTACGATATGTACATACATGTAGCGAAAATATATGGCCAAAGATCCCATTGCTTAAATCTGTAGGGATCAGTAATTCTAATGAAACTTATATTTAAGAATGATACATGATAGAATAGATTACACTAGGGTTACCTAAAAGAATCCTGTCGCAATCACTTTTAATTAATGTTTTTCGTAACTCGTTTTTGCAGAAAATTGCACTCATATGTTTCTTATGTGAATCACACATCATTTAATACCTACATATACAGAGTGGAAACGTCTGCACTCCTTTTACGGGAGCGACATTTAGGATAAAATATTATTATTATTTTCATTTCTTGATTATTATACATAGATACTATATTACAAATGACGCAGTTATGAATAGATACCAATGCCGTAAACATCTACTACTACAAACATACTACTAAACGTTGCCGATCTTCTAATTTTTATTCATATAAAACATAACTGAACGGGAGGGGGATATGATATCTCTTGTTCTATTTTACACATTTACCAATTTTTTATAATAAATCTAAATGACGTTTAAAGCGATTATTAAAATTATTTGATAAAATCCTACTTTAAGGCAATTTATTGTATCCCCTTTACTATGAAATTACTTAGAAATTTTAAACACAAAAAATGATATTGAACTGGGATACTTACATTCAACATTAGTTTTAAATCGTCGTCGTCGAATTTGCATTTTACTATTACTAATATTTTTATTATAAGAAATATTAAAAACTCAGCATTTGTTTCTTCTTAATGATAAAATTAATGTTAAACAACATCCAAATAATTTAAGTACTTAATAATTATTCAATGTTTAAAGACGTACAAAATAAGGTAAACAACAAAATTTGCCGCTAAATTTAGTTTTGTATTTTATAAATGCACAGATAATTAAAAACATTGTAATAGTTCACAATATATGGTACTGCCATTAATTAAAATACTCTCAAACTTTTAATTTGGATTTGTATTATTATTTAATTTTGTTTACCAAATTTGACATAAAATTGTATAAAAATTAAATAGAAACGAATCTTAATAAGAAATGAATGATTATTTAGAAATTATTTAAACTATTGATATTTTTATGAATTATTTTAATATCATGCGTAACAGTGTAATCTACATTTATTATAAAGTATTGTGTTTTATTAAGCAATCTCCTGCACGATATAGTAACACTTTCTACAAAATTGGCGCGAAACACAAAAGGAGCCGATCTTCGAACGACGTAGCTGAATGCCACCCTTCACCATGTTGTATTTTAAAATCATAAAATTTCGGAAACTATTGACAACTTAAATTATTTAAAATCTCTATTTATAAAATCTTAATTAATATCTCTAATTATAAATTTTTGAAGAATAAATAATTGTTTGTAATAATTACATCTTTATTTATAGATATTATATGAAAAATACATAATAAAAAATTACTAACTTGACTTGTAATCGTAACTTTTAAATATTTAAATCTTTATTGAAAACTAGTATTTGGATTTTTGGGTAAAAATATGATCTTTTTCAAGAATCAGAATTCGTTTTTGATTTAATTATACTTGATATATTTAAGTATTTAACTATTTTACCCTCAAGCGGAAATAGTAATGCCAATTTTTATAACTTCTATCAAGAAATTGACAGTATTAGTTTTAGGAGCTATTAGTTTCGTGTAGTGCTTCGTAAGTACTTATACGCGACTTTATTAAATGATCTCTTGTCCTTTTGTTGTGTAAAACATTTTTTATTACTAATTTTAGATATCATTATTTGTGTTTCGTGATATTTACTTCATGAATTTGTTTTATTTTTACTTTCAATTAGTGTTTTTATTTTAAATTGGCGTATTCTCACTTTTCTTCTGCGGAGTACATGGATAAGATTGTAATTTATGGAAATGTCGACAAAATGTAGTGTATGGAATTACAAACATACCGTGAAAGGTATGGTAATAGACGTGGATGACCTTCAGATTGTTGTATATTTGTAAAAGCATTACAAAGTGTCTAAGAAAACCTATCACTACCGATTAGTAGTGCCACACTAAGTTTATGCATCAGAAGTCCATATAAAATGAATATAAAGGTTCCATTGATTTAACATCAGTTCACCGCCATTACTTACGTCAAGATTTGATTTCATGAATGAGGCGTGTGCGTCGTTGCCGCTTTGACAGGTTAGCATTTGTTTACGTCATTCTTTACAAATGGCGTTTGTAAATAAATATATTAATAAAGGTGGCTTAGGCTAATTGGCAGTTCTCCAAAACGCTCAAATTTTAATTTCCTTGTGATTACTCATTAATAGTAAATAATTTTAATAAGATGAATATCGTATTAAATACTTAACTAAATAATAAACAAGGCGTCTAGACAAGTTTGATGATTTAGTATATACAAAAATATATTTTAAGAAAAAACCTTCAAAAAATTGAATATTTTACGTGGAGATTTGGTGTGTTCTTAGCTTATTTCTTTTCAAAAATATTCGTGAATAAACTATATTAATTTTATTTGCTATTTTTAATGAAATAAGTACATACTTAAAGTTTTTAATAATAAAACATGCTTATAATTTAGGTGTAGCTACACAAAAATCGATCGCAAAAAAGTTCATAAAAATAGCGCCATTGATCGAGCGAGCTTTTGTTTTAAATATTGCCACGAAAATACGTTATCTAACGTAGTGTTTATTTTGGCTTATAATAATGTTAGCATGCAGAGCTTTAATTTCCGACGGTGCAACTGCCGCCACGGATGCTTTAACATTTTTTTTAATACGTCTTAAACTGGATTCTCCTAATTTTAGCACATGAATCGTCATTGATATCTTTATTTACTACTTATAGATTTAAAATGTTTCGGCAATCGTTAATATATACTTATATTGACATTTTGAACAAATCTGTAACCAGCAAATTTCATGCA
>JAATLQ010006284.1:0-44850 GCA_013421005.1 Heliconius erato x Heliconius himera | reverse complement strand
ATCACTTAAATTAAAATCGCCTATTAAAATTGTGGATGATTTTTTATTAACCTCTGTCAGAACACATGAAAGATTTCGTATAAACGTGTCAATGTAGCTCTCATTCAATGGTGGTGGAATATAAATTACGTATATATTAACGATATTATTCTTACCCAATCTTAAAGTAATCCAGAGGTCCTCACACGAAGACTCTCTGTTAATATTGCGAATAACTTCAATTTTTTTTAATATAGCTAATTTAATAGTGTTAAGACATTCCCGTTCCCCACTTTCTGCCGAATTCTGGAGGCATTGCGTGTTGTGGCAGAACTCAACGCCGTAGTTTGTTTTATATATTTTTTTCTCCAATTAATAATTTTCTAAAAACTCTTAAACACTTACTTGGCATTTTTGGGATATATTAAGGACTTAGTCAAAGACACAGCACATTTACTAAACATTTTCACTAAAACAATAGCACCAAACTCCACTGACAAGCGCTAAACACTGAATGAATTAATAATCTTTTATTTCATACTTTGTTAATCAATAATGAAAAGGTCATAATAATAAATGATTAGCTTTTACATAAAACGATCATTAACTTATTAAATATATATAAATTATATAATTGTAATTAATTAGTTTATTACATTTTTTTATTTTAAGATGTTAATAGAATTAAATTATTAGAAATAATGAATTATTCTATCAGATTTTATACCTACATATATATATTTTACGTTACTATAATACATAAATTATAATTATGAAGTGCTGTTAGTTATTTTTTCCTAGAAATATCGTCGTAAAATATTTTACGATTTGTTAGTGTCGTCTGTGTATTGCAATTTATAATTTCACTAGCGGACCCGGACGCGGCTTCGCCCGCTTAAACTTTACGAATGCTTATTAGATATATTTAGGAAATTGTTTTTAAACTAATTTAAATGAAAAAAATATAAGTAAACGTAACCAAAGTAAAATATTAATAAAAACTGAACAAAACCAGCTATATTATTAATATTATCAAAGTAAAATAAATCTTTAAAAGAATTAAAATTAAATGTGTTGTGCTATTTTTTGCAAGTACATGTGGTTATTTACATAATACTCAAATACAATAAAAAATATATATTTTTTGTCTCTGTCTGTCTTTCTATTTCCCGAGCTAATTCCAGAATAACTGAACTAATTTTTATTGGACTTTCAGTGATCGATTTTACTGATTTACCCGGGAAAATTGTTTTTACTCGTTTTCCTTGCGCGCGTACATAGATATTATATGAAATAACTAAATTCCTTTCTATATTAAATATGATAAGTTTTGCGAGTAATATCAAATAAAATCCCAAAAAACTAAAACTACAATTTATTAAGTGTATAACAATGGTATAGATAACCATCCAACCGAGACGAAATAACCAACAATTCTCTCCTTAATACTTAAATAATATTATGCCGATGCCGCGCAGGGCCGCAACTTACACCACACCAAGAAGTTAATGAAAATCTAACTAATACTCGAATATGTGAAGAACCAAAGAAAAGTATAAACTAATTATAGACAGCAAATAATTACATAAAAATTAACAGTAGTTTGAAAATGTATGAAAATTTACAAAACCGTCTAAGTCAGGTGCCCGTTTGCGTCGGTCATACTATGCCGCTCGTAGGCTAGGTCATTTTGAATCAGTGACATCTCCTTAATTATTTATTAGAATGTTATACAGTAAACTATAATTTCAATCTAGATAAAATGCTAAAAGTGCCTATTATATTAATTTTCATAAGGATCAATATCAAATTATAGAAAATACATACAACAAAAACTCGACAAATATAAAGTAAATTAATTAAAATGGTTACTTAATATACTAATGGTTACTGTGTTACTTTGCTCAACCTTCAGAGATAAACATGGTATGTCTATCGCGGACTTTTTTAAACATTATTTAAAAAACAATATTTTTGTAAAACATTATTTTTATATATCTCATAAGGTTGAGTCGGCGCACGCCATGTATGCGTTAAGCAAGCTCATTTTGGGTGACGTTTTCTTATAACAACAAATAAACTTTGCAAACCGTTGCTTAGCAACGGTCGGTTGCTATTAACATGGCGGAATAAATTGCCTGTCAAATTAAAAAGTATTTTAATATATCGACAATATTACAAATATGAGAAAAAAAAGTAACCTATGTTCATCCGAAGACCCTCAAGTATCTCTATATGAGTATTTTATCACAATTGAATTAGCGGTTTGGCCCTGATTGCGTAACAGACAGACAGACAGACAGACAGACAGACAGACAGAGTTACTTTCGAATTTATAATATAGGTATGGATGGATAAAATATTGTCATAATGAATTTAATAATTACTATGAGACAAATAAATAAAAAGAAAATATTAATGTAAACTAAAAAAGTACAAGTGCTTTTCATTTATTTACTCTACAAAACGGCTTTGACGAAATTAAATATACAATATGTTTTGTCGCTTTATTCGAAAATGATTTAAGTAGTTATCCCTTACCTGTAGGTAACGTTCGCAATCCGATTCAAACGTCATTCGAAGGAGAAATGATGACTGGTTTACTGTATCTAATCATGCTTAAAGCTCGTTCCTTACATTATAACTCATTCCTTTTTATTGCAGCTATAGGACCCCTAATATAACATTCCAGGTAAGTGTTCAATATAAATAAATAAAAATGTATTGATATACCAAAACTACGGCTACAGTAAAGAGAGATATCAAAGGAAAATAAGAACAAATTAATAATCAGGGACGAAATATTGTGGCACGAAGCCACCCTTAGGTATCCGTTCTTATCTGGTCTTATTCTACATGATTGTAAATTTACTTTTAAGATGGTAATTTTCTAAAAGTTGGCACAGTAGGACAGGAGAGTTAGCACAGATTTTGAAAGGTATCTTGCGTTATACACGAGTTGTTTTAAAAATCGGTGCCGTACCGACAGATAGGTTTCATCCTACATAATTCTAACGATGTCTTACTGTAACAGAGATTTATTTTATGCTGGGTTGATTATTATACTACAAAACAATATTGAGCTGAGATAGTACTAGTTGTAATGTATTGTATGTAATGTAATGTTGAATAAACTAAAGCGTCTTTTAATTATTTCTTATAGTTTAATAATTATAATATCAAAACAGATCATTCATCAAATAATACATACAATATATAATGGTCAGCGCTACGGAACTCTGTTTCAGGCCGCTCTATATCTAATTTAAAATATAAGCAGAATTACTTGTATTGCACTTGATAACATATTTTTCTAATTATATTTATACAATCATATTTATTAAGAAATATATCATAAAGTGACATAGTACTGAGCTGTATAAGTTTAGACTCTAGAGGCCAAATTTAATAAATCATAAGAGTAATTGTCTAACAAATCAAATCATAAGATAACTGACTAAGAGTACATTTATTATGTGATCCCGGTCGGAAGAGGCGACTAAAGTACGTGTGGTAGAGTCACGTCGCCAGCAATGACAACACTCATGGGCAGACTCGACCGGATCATTACCACCCCCAGCATTTAAAACTGGCGTTAAGTAGTGGCTTTATGTCATTGCGTTTCGCATCAGGTAATGCCGGGCTCCGGCGCCCAACCCACCTTAAAGGCAGGCAACGCACCTGTACCTGCACCTGTAGCTCCTCTGGTGTTGCACGGGGTCGTGGGCGGCGGTAATCACTTACCATCTGGTGACCCGAACGCTCGTTTGCCTTGTCTTTTCCATAAAAAAAATGTATACATTTAAGGAACTTCTTCTGTACAATTCCAATACTATTGATATACTTAAAATAAAATGGATTCCAAATAGCTACGGCATATTCTAGTTGAGATCTGATAAGAGATTTATATAAGTATGAATAAGTTCTGTAATCTTTGAAGCCATTACATAATCTGAGAACAAAGCCATACATTTTAAACGCCTTATATACAATGTTTATCTTAAAGAATTGATATCAATAAGTCTTTACAATGTTTATGTTATAATATTTACTTTGGCACATTTTATATCGCACATGGCTCCGATAGTATAATTGAAAAATTTATGACTTATTTATTGCGCTTATATTAAATAGTAAATTAAAAAAGATATATACACGTTTAATAGAATATGTCTAAAAATATATATATCAATTTACTTTTTTAATGTTTTTTAGCTTCACACTGTATCCCACACATAGCAGGGAAGGCATTGCGTATTGAGTGGCGGTACCCAACACCTCTTTTACTCCTTTGCCTAACCTTTGCCTCGTTACTAGAGCTAGGAAATGAAAATATTAAAATTATAAATAAATATTTTATTCAATTGTAATCGTTTAGTCGTCTCATAAGCATAGCGTTAACATTCGCACGTCTCTTCGTTCGTCTGAAGCTTGAAAAAAATCCAATAGTGAAAACTTTACAGAAATCGGTCAAGCCGTTTCTAAGATTAGTATAAATAAACGCACAAACAAACAGATAAACAGACAGACAAAAAAATAAAAAATCATTGTTTTGGGATCTTTTACACTAATAGAAGCTCCTTTATTTTTCTGACATCTTCCTTGTACAGACACATATCAGTTACAATTTTATTATAACTTTAGATAGAAGGTAGAAGTGAAGTGAGTAATCATAATGAGTATGAGTGTCGATAATTAACATACTTATATATTATTTATATAAACTAATATTACCATTTAAGCAGCCTGTTCTTAAAGGAAATAAAATATCTGTACAATAAGAACTACATTATTTAAGCCCATACCTAATATTTTATTAGCTTTAATTGCTTGATAAAATGAAAATTATAAAACAGCCAGCCTAACATGAAGCAATGTTTATGCTTTTATAAAAAAAATGTTGATTTCCGCCGCTCATCATACAATGCTGAAAAATACAGCGGAAGGTGGAGAACGAAATGTTTTAATACGAGGTTCCTTAACATTTTGTGTCAAATAATATAAAATAATTAATTTCGATATAAGAGTTTTTTGAGCATTCGTATGAAGTAGTAGCAGTCAAAAAGTATTAGTCATGTGTATGTAATGGAGCAGGAATATAGATATATCAAATACGGAAACAAACAATCTTATATGCAAACAATGTAAAAATCTAATCATCTTTTTATTAATATACAAAATATGTAGGTAAAATTAAAATATATATATTAAAAAAAAACATTTATCTCTATATATAATAAGTAAAAATATATTTTTTTATTTTATATAAAAATATTTAGTAGTTTTGAATGAAATGGATAGAGGGACAATTTTTTTTTAATTTCTTGTCTGTCTGTCTGTCTGTCAATATGTATGGTCACGCTAATCTCCGAAAGTACTGAATCGATTTACTTAAAAGTTTCACCAATTACTTTGTTATAACTCAACTTAACAATTAAAGTTTGTTTCATCAAAATCGGTTCATTCAAAAAAGTTATCGTCATTTGAATGAACTCAAGGCATTAGTTTGCCTCCGAATGTTATATAGCAATCGCGCTGGTAAGATTCTTGGCCAAAGAATGACATTCGAAACGTCTTGGTTAAATGACTGTTGATAAAAATATATATATTTGAAGCACTATTATAAAATATTTTATACAATAAAGTAAACAAAATTAATTTGTTAGTAGAGATTACCTTCATAAATCATACATCATACACATATGTTTAAGTCGTAATTAATTCAACACATAGATAAAGAACGATTTGATCTTCAAAGAAATATCAAGTAAATACATAGATTTTTTGATTCATTCGTTCGTTTGATATAAATCTAGATAAAAATGCCTAAAAACATCCTTTCTACGTTGTAATAACTACATATTTACCAATTGTACATTTAGCTAATAATATATGTAACTAATTTAAAAACTGTACTGTTTAGGAGTTAATATGCAGTTCATGTTCATCATTACAGTTATTTTACATATATATTCTTTATCAAATATCAATATTACTCGTATTTTTTAATTTAAAACAATAAAAAAATCTTATAGAAATTACGATAATGTAGTAAAAAATCATATTAGAATATTACAGATTAAAGTAATAAAAATTCATATTAGAAGTCATTATATTTATCAATCAATTCTGTGTATTAAATCAATAATCATGTAGTTAAGCGGGCGAAAACATTCTTACATTCGTATGTTTTAGCCTTATATAAATATGCTTAAGAAAAAAAATTAGAACTCTGATTAGGTACTTAACACAAGTAAGGCGCAGCGTTTGCTATAACATACACATGTACGAGTACATGTGCATATCTAAATATGCTTAGTCTGGCCGTAAATACTATTACAATTACAAAATATTACTTTTGAATATGGAATCTGTAATTTTTAGACAATTATTCATTGTTTTCTTATTTTCGAGCTAATATATTGTTAAATATATTGATAGAGATAATAAAATGGCGCAGAATGATAAAGAGAACCGAATCACGCTATTGATAGGTACAATGAAACCTCTTTTGTTTGTGACAGAAAAAGATCTGGCCGTGCACTTAGTGTTCGTATGAAAAAGGCAATCTAAGCAGGAAAGGAAATAATTCGTAGAAATTCCGCTACAACGCTAAAGATTTTATCTCGGGAGATGACAAGCACCTAGAGAACCATGTCACGAATAATGACTCAGGACTTGCAGCCTATAAGCATTGACACGGTACGCAAAGGGAAGTCACAGAAAAAAAATTGTTTACGGATGAGAAAATTTTTACAATATAATTTATAGTATATATATTATATATTTTAACAAACAAAATGACCGTATACCGACCGAAAACTCTGAAGAAGTTTCAGAGTCCAATTACTCTACAGAGTACAGCGTGGGCATTATCCGACTTCAGTGATAGTTTAGTGGAATGTTAGCTATGAAGGAGTGATTGAACCATTTTTTTGTGAAACAGCAAGCAAAACATCGGCACAAATGTAACGAGGTACCATTCTTGAGAAGGAAATTAAGCCTCTAACAACACCATGTTCTATAACCGAGAATGTCCTTTTAGCAAGACTCGGCGCCGGGGCATAAAGCTCGTCCACTCAATCTTGGTTAGAAACGAACATTTCGGACTTCATCAGAGCTGAAGACTGGCCGTCGTCTAGTTATGATCAGTTTTAGAAAATAAAGCTTTTTCTAAACTTCATTATAATTTCTCTGATAAGTCCCTGAAACAATCTATTATATACGATTGGCAGTGAAGAAATATTCCCATAGACAGAGTGCATGCTGCTATTGATATCTGGCCTCAACGTTTATAGGACTGTATTGCAACCAATGGAGACCACTTCGAATAAACTTTATATATTTTTAATGGTTTTATATTTATATATTAAACTAACACACTGTAATAGTAATAAACGTTACGTACAAAAAAAAGTTTGTTTTTCTTTGTAATATTTTTCATGGTAAGACTTAGTGATTATATTATTATTAATATTCCATCAAATTCATTGACATACTAACATTGAATAGCATTAAACTATAGAAACAACAACAAACTTAAATTTTCACATAACCATCATAATAATTCTTATTATTATTGTCCGAATTATAATATTTTTAGTTAATTTTAAAGTTCATTCATACTGAAATGAGGTTTACTTAGCCCTTACCTATCTTAGCAGAATCGAGGCCGAACCTGCTTCAGTCCACCCTACGGAAGTGAAACGGGGCACGCGACGCGACGCAAGTAGCTTGTGACGAAACATGCAAATTTTTGTTTAACTGTACTACTTGAAATATTTTTTACACATTTATTGTGATTTTTAACTAAAAATATATTACATTTTTAATATTAACCAAAAGTAATATGCACCCTGGAGGTCAAGAGGGCATAAAAGTCTATATGTAAATGCGACAGGTTGTGGGTTCGACTACCACTCGAGGAAATTCAATATTAAATATTTCCTTTTTCTTTGCTTTGGTGTCAAAGCAAAGCGTGGCGTGGAGTTCCACTATTCAGCACGCAATACCTCCAGAATTCAGCAGAAAATGGATAACAAATTGTCTTTAAACTAGGTTCTCTCTGCCTACGCTGCTGTGTGCGGGATATAGCGTGACGGTAAAAAAAACGATAAATATCCATTTTTTTATGCTTTGCCATCATTGTACACTATACGAGTACGTACAGTGCAAGACCGTAATTTAAGTTACAGATTTGCTTATACACCAAACACTATTAAATTAAATTGTATTTGTCATTTGAGATTTTACCTGGTAAAAAAAAAAAACTGTTTGTCACCTGTTCCTAACAAGGTTAAGTCATTTAATCGTCCAAGATAACGATATCTAATTTAATAAAATTATAATATGATTCATTATATTAAATTTTTTATTATTTCATATTTATCTAACTTTTATTACATTATGGTATGATATAAAAATGTTATAGATTTGTATTATATTTTATTATGCTCTAAGATCATTTTGAAAACATTTTGTATCTGGATTAGTAATATATTTTTTTATACAATAACTAAATATGCTATAAATAAATTTAAAAAAACTTTTTAAAATTTAATTTAAAAAAATACGAAATTTGTTTTAACTGTGAAGAGCTCAACTGTGTTGTTCATCTTATTTATGTCGAAAAATTGGATCAATATAAGACATTTTAAATCATCGCATTCGTAAGTTTGTTTGTAAATCCAGCTCGTGCTGCCGTCGCCTTTATTTACTCGAATCATGCAAGAAATCGGCTAAGCTACGCAACTGCCGCAGTCATGCTCCGCCCGCCCAACGATCGACATTGCTAGCTCGACCACCATGGTCACTCGCGATATAGTGAAGTGCCTTGTGATTCGGTAATGTGAGAATGTCTCAGGCGCCAGGTGGTAAAAAGGGCGGGAAAGTCCCGCCGAAAAAGGTACCTGATGAGGACAAAACCGCACCAAAAGCGGAAGAAAAAGATGAAACATCTTCAAATAATGGAGATAAGAAAGAGGTTAAAGAAAGCAATGGAATGGGTGACGTGCCTAAACCTCCGAGCGCGGGGGTCAATATGCGGGAAGCTGCTGCAAAAATCCTGGTACTGGCGCAAAAAGGAGAATGGCCCGCAGTGGAACAAACCCTCAAAGTGCTGGAAAAGCTGGTGGCGGCTGGCGGAGATGATGCTGTGTCAGTTCCAATGGCTGGAATAATTGACCCGGTAATAGTCCTATTTTAGCATTTGTTACCGAACTCCTTAGGTAAAGTACATTCGGCGGTCACGAATGGTTTTATCAGATTTGGATATTATTTTACATTCATGATATTATAAGGTACTACTATATTTATGTTGTATATACATATAGATATGTGTAAAAATGGAAAGTGATTAATATCGTCGACTTCTACATATTGGTTGATTTACAACGATATAATGATATAATATATACTTATATATTTATTTATATACTTATATATACTACATACTTATATATACTACATACTTAAATATTTTAATTTTACTTTTATTGAAAATAAATTTTGCAAATATTATTTAAATTATAACACATATTTGTGTAATGATCAATCATTACATTATTTAATATTAAGATTACTAATTAAATTAAAATATAAAATTAATGACGTTATAAGTTCAATGGTTATATATAATTTTTACATTCTATACCATTATACAACAAAAGTTTTATTATTAAGATTTTTTTTTACTAGGAAAACTAGAGTTAAGATAGTCCATTTCCATTAAAACACTTCCGTTCACCACTTTCCACCAAATTCTGGAGATATTGCATGTTGAGTGGCGAAATTCAACGTAGTCGTACTTTGCTTAGTTACCAGGGCGAAAAAATAAAAACGAAGATATTAAGAAATATTTTAATTAATTACGTAAATGTAACATTACAACTAACACAAAGGCCAACGTTGATTACATTGTGAGAGATAAAGCTAAAAGCTTTGATATCAGCTTCCCACGTAAGCTGTGGAACACTTTGTTATTATGACCTTTCGTTTATATATTTGAAATCTTATATGTTATAACTATAATAAAAATTAAGTAATTTACTTAATTAATATCAATTTTAGGCCGTCGTGGACCGATAGCACAATGGTGTGTAAATGGTCTGTAAACGCGACGGATGTGGATTCGATTCCTATTCGGGGAAATGTTTAATATTTTCATTTTCTCGCTCTGGCAACGAGTTAAAGCGCGGCGTTGAACTACGCCGCTTAACAAGCAGTGCCTCAGAATTCGCGGAGTGTGAGCAACGGAAGTGTCTTAATGGGAACAGAGTAGAACAATTTGTTCGCAGGTTCCCACTACCTCCCCTGCTATGTGCGGAATAAACGACATATTATGTAAATTTAAAAATATTCAAAAACAGACAAATAAATATTAACGCAGATTGGACACACAACCTTTTTTATAAGAATATATATTAAGAAATTTAAGAAAAAAAATTATAAGTAGTTATTAGTAAATCAGCAAGATCTGAAATATAGCATTCTTAACTATAATTCATTTAACTCAAAAGATACAATCGTGGTTCCGTTTATAGTATAACTTTGTTGTCCGTCTGTCTGTATACCTGTCTGTCCGTCCGCCTAGACGCCGTTAAGACCAACATGAATTATTGGTGTCTACTGTTCCTTAGATCACAGAAAAAAATAAGCTTCTAAGTCAACGCAATCAAAAGATACCAACGTTTATACATCGTTTTTGCTGCATGTTTCATAAAATTCGTTTTACTAAATCAAATGTAGATTTATTTCTAAAATAATAAGTTTATATGCCTTCATATATTTTACAGAACAAATAGTATTTTACAGAAGTTGTTACTTCATTTAAATAATAAAACATTGTTGTCGTCTGACCTTCTGGAAGTAATCTTGACCAGTACCTTAATTATAATAAGTTCACTTCTTATCACAAGGTCGTGTAATATACTACAGCTTTATTAGGATTATGCAAAAATCACGTACGTATGGAAATAATTAATATGTTTTTACACACAAAATATAAGTCGCAAATGATATGACACATGATGATATCTTAAACGACGCGGCAGCAGTTTCATATTGAGATCTTAAAGTATATCAATACAATATATAATAAATAGAGCAAAATAATTATTTACATTAATAATATTTCTTCAATGTCTCCAGAATTCGGCAGAAAGTGGGGAACAGGAGTGTTAACACTAGGTTCCTTCTGCTTACAATGCTGTGTGCGGGATACA
The DNA here is from genome assembly GCA_013421005.1 of Heliconius erato x Heliconius himera. NCBI lineage: Eukaryota > Metazoa > Arthropoda > Insecta > Lepidoptera > Nymphalidae > Heliconius > Heliconius erato x Heliconius himera. The sequence goes on along the minus strand of JAATLQ010006284.1, from coordinate 33,649 downwards.
GCGTGAAGCTGATTTAATTTGATTTAATTTTAATTTTATATTTCTTCAAGAATAAGACATCTGCAAAAGTCCACCAGGTTTCAATTTTTTTCTCAAAACAGCTATACCGAAATGTGAAGTAATGTAAACAGCAAAAGGTCTTAAATTCTTTTACTGCTGAACCGATTAATGTGTGACGGCATTTTGGAATTTAATCTGAAATTTACCCCACTAGGGAAATATGACAAAAAGGAGTATCATCAGATAAAGAACAGTGCAGGGACTAATCATCTCATATACATCGACACACTTAAAGTATATACAAATAACAAAACAGATTTGATTTTTTTATTAAATAGGGTAAAAAATATTGACTCTTGATATAGGTGTACCATTTGGTTTGCATAAATGCAATATACTTCATTTAATTAGCTGGGCAATAGAACTACACTGAAGGTGAAGGTCTGTCACCATGTCGAGCATGACTCTATTGATTTCGATCAGAATCTAGTATTAAGACACTCCGTTCCCCACTTTTCACCGAATTCTGGAAGCATTGCGTATTGAGTGCCGGAACTCAACGCCGCCCTTTGCCTCGACACCATAGAGAGAAATGGGAATATAAATTTTAATAAATATTTAATTTCTTCGAGTGGGGAGCGAGCCCGCAAGCAGTCGCGTTTACAATTAATCCCACTTTGTGCCCCTGCGCCACGACTGGCCTCACTAAAATATAAGAAAGCCTCAATTCAAAAACTGATTTTGTTTTAAAAATTTTGGCAGTCTTTCTATACAAGGCGAGGTTGAGGAGCGTCTGTATGTTCGATATCATGGCAACGGATCGCGTGCGAGCTTTCCGCGAGACATCTTTCTAACTTTTTACTACTTTACCTCCCTTTTATAAATGCAGATCGATCAAAATGACTGTCGTCTATGATTTGTTTTGATATTTTTATGTATTTAGTAAAATTTATTCCTTTTTCATCCTATGCACAACTCAAATTTAAAAAGAATAAGAAAATGCTTGAGTATTGCAGCTGAATTATATGAATTTGAGAATAATTTATATATTGTATCCTTTTTATGAGGTCAGCGTCTGACTGTGAAAGCGATGGCTGTAGGTTTAATTCCCATTCGAGGGAATAAATTATGTTAATTTCCACTGGTAAAAAGACAACGCTAAGCGTCTTAGTACTAGATACCTACTAAATACAAATATCTTTATTTTAAAAATCTTTTCCTTCGTAAAGTTAGATATAGTTTAAGATTCCTCTGAATAGATAGTAATTCTCTAAAAAAACTGAAAGAGAAGAAGAGAGTTATTGCTTGGTTCCTTCCATTTATATTTATCTAGATTAAGTATATTTGACAAAACGATAAAATAATTGAATTTTTAAACTTTAAATGAAAAATAAAGATGTATTTTTAATATTTAACTATATTTATTCAACAAATATCTTTACAGTTTCTTTTTCATTACTAAATATACTTTAATAATTAAAAACAACAATTACTAAACTATAAGTAATACAATTTAAAACTTTCCATACCATACATAACAGTTATCGTCGTCCGGATGTACTTGATGCAATTTGTTCTATTAAACGCATTTGTTCTATTAACGCCTACTACTACTACTGCTACTGATACCCGCAATTATATAAAATCATAAACCATTTATATAAATAATAGCATTGCTTAAAATAATTACATATTTATTTTATAATACACATAAGATACATATTGGTCAATATGTGTAGGTATAATTGCTGATATTTTTTTTTTATTAGCTTACCGGGCGTAGCCTGGATAATAGGAAACGGAGTGTCTTTATACTAGGTTTCCTGCCTACCCTGCTGTGTGAGGGACACAGCATAAAGCTGATTTTATACAGCGTGAATCATAAATATATTATAGATAGGTATACTTATTACATTAGTGTTAGTGGTGTATATATATATATATATATATATATATATATATATATATATATATATATATATATATATATATATATATATATATATATATATATATATATATATATATATATATATATAAACAACAGTAATATAAATTTAAAGTATGTTGTTTGACAAAATTGCTACTTCCTAAATGAATTATCATAAATGTTTTATTGATTTGGCTAAGACATTAGTTGTCAATGTTTATTTGAAATTGTTCGTAAATTATTATTTCTATAATGATAAAAAAATCGAGATTGTATGATTATAAAAAAGACGGAGATTTAGGATTCTCCAAAGTTTATTGACACCCACTCAAACAGACATGTAGTGCTTGCAATTTATCAATTGATAGATAGAGATTTGTGGAGCATTATATAGATAATTTATGTTTTATCCTGGATTTTTGGCGGAATCAGAATTTATGTAGAAAAAGCTACGTTTAAAGTCTACGCGTAGTTACGGTTTACCCAGACAGATGTGAAATAACTAAAAAAAAATCTATTAAAAACGATATTCAAATTAATTCCCAAAACACTCGTTTAATTTCGATTTTCTTAATGCATAACTTCCGTACTTGAAAAGGAAGAAAAATGAACTCTTATTTGTTGTCGGACTGTCCATCTATCAAGACGTTTTTACTTGAGATTGCGTTATAGTATCAAACTGAAATTAGTAAAGAACTGTACACCTGAATATCTGATTCAGGTGTACAGTTCTTTGGAGCACAGAAATTAAGTTTCTAATACAAGACAGTCAAAAGATATGAGCATTTCTGTATCGTGTTTGCTTCATATTGTTTGAAATTCACCGCATAATCAAAACTTATAGTGTACTTCCCAAAGACCTACAGTCATGAAATTTAGGATGAAGTAAGATACACATACAATACCAATAAAGAAAAAATCTCATAAGTAAAAACTTATAGATACTTCATAGAAAAAAACATTACTTATAATTGTAGTTAATTTCATACAATATAAGAGCAAACGCCCGCAAACTTAAATTTGTTAACTTTATTCGCCACACCAACAAAACCTATAAGGTGTTTCCGACTCACGCTTGACCGTTAAGTTTTAAATAATACATCATCTAGTGCTTCCTGCAGTGTGTTTGGAACAACACTAAAGCAGATGATTGGCCTTACAAAAGTAATGGGAAAAGGGTCAACGAAAACTCTTTCAAATGTATGCTCTTTACATTTGGTGCTTGCATCACACGCATGCACATTATACTCCATCTTTCGTACAATTTATCATTTTAAAAGTGATCTACAATTATAAACGAGAGTAAAAAAGGAAAGAATATAGAAAAAAATTTTTAAGAAACATTTTCGTGAGAAACTCGAAGGATTGCATATTGATAAACCGCGACAAAATACTAAAAATAGCATTGATGGAAGCACGGGTTAAAGATATTTCAAAACTGCCAATGTTCTGCAGAGACTGGTATTGGTGAAGAGATAATAAAACATCTTTATAATTTTTCAAATAGATCGTCAGGACTCGCCATAAATATCGAAAAATTTGGTCACTGTACACTTAATATAACGTAATTATATATTAACAAGTATAACTGATATCACATGCCTTATTCAGTGCATAAGATTCTATTTAAGAATCTCATAGAAAATTATATAATAACAAAATAAAAAAAATAACACACAAATTATACAATTGCTATTGGACAAATTTCTGCAGATTCTCAAGAAGCAAGAAATAAATATAACAGAAGGTTCAGGTCGCATCGTGCCAGGAAATGTTTCTGGTCAGCTACGAATCGTATCAATATAATCATTTATGAAAGGGACATTGCAAAATTTCTTGAAAAAATCATGATTAACCATGCTAAACTTACAACATATATATATAACAAAGGAAATATGTACCCAATAACTTCATGAGTATATTTATAATATTTTTTTAAAGTAATTACAATCATTATTTTTAATCTTATTAAATTTGGCATAAGGACAATATCAAGTAAATAAACACCATCTAATTGAAATAGCGGTCAATAATTTTATAACTCTTTACTTAGTAATAATTATGTTTTTCTTAAATATTAATTATGCAAAATATTGCTTTTCTATACTTATAATAAATCTGTAGAAAAGTCGTTTCTGTACATTGAAAATATTAAAAAAAAAATTAGCCAGGGTGTTAAAGGATAATTAACAGAATCAATTTCCAACATTTTTGGAATTTTTGTCTGTTTGTCTGTTTATCGGTTTATGTAATCACGTAAAAAGTACACAATAAATTTAAGCAACTTTTATACATAAAAATTACAAGTAAATCAAAGTAACTTTTTGTGTTTATTTCATTGTAATCGCTTCACTCTATCAAAAGATATAAGTATTTAAGTTTTCAAAAAGTTTATATTAGAGATAGTAGAAATCGATACAAGTAACGCTATCTATTGACAACAAATAGTAGGTACTAACGAATCTTCATAACGCATAAAACATTCTGTGGAATTAAACACTAATTACGATTTACACTAATTACGATTACGACGGGAGGAACATTAATCATTTTAATACTTTAGCACAACACATCGTTTTCGGTTAATATAATTTTATGTTAGGTGAAATTTAACATAAAAACAGCATTTTTAAACTGTCCTTAATTTTAAATCTTAAATAGATGGCGCTGTGCTTTAAAAAAAATATATTTTTATAGTTTGGAAAGGTTACCGCTACACTCTATCAAAAAATAATGTACTTAAAGTTTTAAACTTAAAGTTTTAAAGATAAAAAAGGTTTTAAAGGAGAATGAAACTTTTGGGCCTACACGTAAAGAATTGAGATGTGATCTAAAAAATTACAACTTTTTTTGTATTTTTAGAATAGCAAATAATAAATTAATTGACATTCTGGAAGTGGAGAAAAATGAAAAAAAAAATAAGATTTAGATCCTTAATTGATTAAAATCAATCATATTTTAAATCAGAGACGTGACAGCTGATTGACAATCATACCTTGTCTAATGATTTTTTGCATTTTTGCTTCTGTTTGTCATCGCAAAATCAGGCCATTAAATAAAAAAACATTTGCTTCTGTCATTACGTTCGTGTCATAACGCATCGACGTTTTGAATGTTTTTCCGTTTGTTTCATATTTTCAACGATTACTGTTTTGTATATATGAATCGCTGTGTGAATTGTGGGATAGCCAATGGACACTGCAATACCCTAGTCCGACGACCTTTAGACGATGAAAACCACCACAACCTGGTTACTTAGAGATGTGATATAATCCCGAAATATAAGCAGGAAAACATATTTCTGTTACATTTTAGTTGACAGCTTTCGTAGAGGAAGGGAAGCTATTGCTATGAAATACTGCAATTGTATTGTAGGAAGACGAATGGTACGCTGCTGTGCTCATGTTATGAATATTATATATATAAGGTACCATACCTTAGTTGGGCTAGATACCAAAATAATTTAGTTCCACCTGCACACTTCTTAGATGACATTTTAATAATAGATAATAGAAGAAGAATAAAATATTCATTAAAATGTGTTTTATTTATAAATAATAAACATTAATGCTTAAATAATCTCAGTAATCACATATTTTATAGAAGTTGATATTCAAGAAATTGTGCTGCGAACTTAACCTTACTTTTATCAAACTCAGCTCTCAGATTGCCAAAATTTATATAGATTTCAGGAAGGGAATGATGTACCTAAATCTATTAAATCATACCATTTTCATATGATTACATTATGGGCCAAAAAATGTATGGAATAGTTTCAGTCTCCTTTATATTTGAAAAAAATAGAAACATACGCAATGATATCTATTGACTACATATGATAATGAATGTTGATAACGCATAAAACATATTTTTGAGTTAATATTTGGTAAACGTTAATTACGTCATGTAAGTGTAATCTATACTTATAATAAATTTAACATAAACATAGTAGTATTTTTCGTAATTATTTAACACAATGATAAAGAATGACTTAATATTCAAAGAAATATTTTGAATAGGTTCTTCAGTCCGTTCGTTCGTTTGTTATTAATATTTTTTTAAGAAACGTATAAAAAAATAACTTTTGGGAGCAACCTCTAAAAAATTACGTCTCAAGAAAAAATGCTCTGACACTGTTTGTAAAAATATCCCGCAGTATTATTTCATAACTTACAAGCGACACGTATCGACATTGCACTTTTGCACCTGTATGTTGCATATATGTATGTGCCAAGCGTGTTTTAGGGTAAATACCTCAAAATCCTTATAAGATAACTTTGTTGTTTGTCCGTCTGTCCGTCTGTCAAGACTATTTTGTACAAGATCGGTTAAAGATTAGATACCTCAATATTCAAGTCTATATTCCCTTAGAGCACAAAAAATCTATCTTTTAAATCATCGCAATCAAATGACGATGAAATATGAGGGTTTATGCTTCGTTTTGTGTCGCATTTTCTATCACTACAACTATAGGGTACTTCCCGTTGATATACAATTACGAAATTTGTTAAGAAGTTAAAACTTACGGCTAAAGAAAAATTCCAAAATTATTTTTCAAAAATTAACTACTTATTGTATTTGTATCACAGAAAAAGACCATTAGGTACAAATTTTAATCTGTACCTAATTTGATAAAAAATGACAACTTAGTTATTCTTTTGGTGTATCTCCATTCATGAAACTGGTACGAAACTCTCGGGGCATGACTACGACTTGAACTTGACCGAAAATGTTGATTATTTTATAGATTATATAAAAATGCCTAAAAATGTGCTTTCTATGTATATTCTGTATGCCAAATATATATTTAACTAATAATATATGTTACTAATTTAAAAACTATACAGGAGCTAATATAAGTTATTTTATTAACAATATCGTGTATAATCTCCGTACATTAGGCTCTCTCCGACGTCTTCGCTCTGTTTTACCTATTCCCACCAAAGTTATGTTAGCAAATTCTCTTCTTCTCTCAATTCTCGACTATGCGGACGCAAGCTATCCTAACTTAACCGAGGACTATGTAAACAAACTTGAACGACTTCAAAATCTTGCTATTCGGTTCATATTTAACTTACGCAAGTATGACCATGTATCCGAATTTCGTTTGAAGCTCAAGTGGCTCCCTATCCGTTGTCGCCGGAATCTACGTATACTTTCAATTCTGTACTGTGTGTTATTTACCCATAAGTCTCCACCTTATTTAAGGGAAATGTTTGAATTTTTAGGAGCACATACAAGTAGGTTGAGATCCACTGAGAATCTCTCTTTAAGAATACCTACTTACACAAGTAAGTTTTATGAGAACTCGTTTGTGGTACGAGCGATAAATCTTTGGAACGATTTGCCACTTCCTATTAGACGTTCCAAATCTTTAGGCATTTTTAAAAAATCTGTGAAAGAATATTATTTTAAGACCTGTTCTTTATGAAGACATTTACTTTTTTCCATTTACTTATTAAATTCGTAATTATATGACATCAATATATATTATATAGAATTATGTATTAGTATATTATATTACCTTATATATTGTACTATAATATAAATATTTGTGTATTAAGTTTATGTATTAGGATAAAATATTATTTACGTATGAATGTTTATTTACACCACCCACTATATATTTTTAATTTTATATCTCCTAACCTAAAGGTTGTCTGGAAGAAATCGCTAATTAGCGATAAGACCGCCTTTTGTGCTTCACACAATGTTATATGTATTTATTAGATATAAGTTGTAACTTTGTTTACTATCAATTTGTGGTGTACAATAAAGTATATATAAATAAATAACGGAGTGTCTTAACACTAGGTTCCCTCTGCCTACCCTGCTGTGTGCGGGATACAGCGTGAAGCTGATTTATTTTTTATTTTATATTCTGCATTAATTTAACCGAAAATCACTCCTCTATTGTATTTGGCATTAACTTTTATAATATATCTATAAATTTGTACCTCAATTTACAACATATTCCATCAATTTCCAAGTAACTCTTTGTTGTTCATAAAATACCTATCTCACGAGTTTCCTTTTATTTCAGTCGAGATTCTACGAATTCCTGCCGACATTAGTGTTCGGCGTTATGTCGACGATGTCAGGATTCCTCGTCCTTACTCTTCCGGAGACAAATAATCAAAAACTGCCAGATTCACTGAAAGAAGCTCAAGCACAAGACCGTAGACCGGAGGAGAGTATAGAAAAAGAAATAAGCAATAGTGATGGAAAGAGAGAAACTAAAACTAGATTATAATATTGTAAAGACTGAACCTGTAATGATAATTGTTTGTTTTCTGTGGTAGTAGGTATTATCTATGTACAAAGTTTTTCAAATAAAATTGTATATTTTTGTCAATATATCCTCAATATTTGTACGGAGATTTTTCTTTATATTCCTTATTCGTTATATTTTAAGGGGATAAACCAAGGAAATCTACTGTTAAGTCTCCATTCTCAACTTTCCGCTGAATTTTCGAGACATTGCGTGTTTAACGGCGATAAAATAAATATAACTCACTCCCCCGAGTGAGCTCGAACCCCAACTAGCCGCATTTTGTTTACACCCAGACGACGGTCTTAGAAATTCTACTTAAGAAATATAGTAATTGTATATATACAAGTACATACTAAGGTATGAACATCACGGTATCATCGAAATCGCTACCAAAATTTATATAAACAATATATTATGTGAATAAAAAATAAATCAGTTTCACGCTGTATCCCGCGCACAGCAGGGTAGACAGAGGGAACCCAGTGTTACGACACTCCGTTCCCCATTTTCTGCCGAATTCTGAAGGCATTGCGTGTTGAGTGCCAGAACTCAACACCGCGCTTTACCTCGATACCAGAGCGAAAAAATGGAAATATAAATTTAAGTAAATATTTCATCTCCTCGAGTGGGGATCGAACCCACAACCAGTCGGCTTTACAGTCACACTTTGTGCCGCCACGACTGGCCTGTGACTATATGGTATTTAAATTACAACTGTTGAGTAGAACAGCTGTGTAATCTATGTAAAATTAAACAAAAGTTATATAATGTTGATTGCGTACTTGTATAATATTAGTTTAGTGACAAATAATTCCGTTCCATTATATATTCGGAGGCCACTCGTGGCGCAGGGGCACAAAGTGCTACTGTAAAATCGACTGGTTGTGATTTCGATCCCCATTCGAGGAAATGAAATATTTATTTAAATTTATATTTTCATTTCTTCGCGCTGGTGTCGAGGCAAATACGCAATGCCTCCAGAACCCAGCGGAAAGTGTGAATCGGAGTGTCTTAACACTGGGTTTCCTCTGCCTACTCTGTTATGTGCGGGATATAGCGTGAAGCAGAAAAAAAAATATTATATATTATGTATCATGAAAAGTTACATTATTAGATTTGAATTTCTTGGATTTCTTTAGATTTGTTAAAGCTTTACTACTTAAATAATACTATGGGTTTATTAATTCATATAAGCTTTAGACAAATGTAACCACATTTAACTGTATATACCAAGAAACTCATTAAAAAGAAATTATCAGTAATTTACGTACCCGATATGGAAGCTATATATACTAAATTATCTTTTTGGAACGTAGTCTAATGCCATAAAGCAAAAAAAATTACATAAGTCACTGGGCTAAGAAATTAATAATTAACTTCTACATGTCTCTAACATTGATATTTGAAGAGCGTAAGCCTATATATTTTTAATATCTTTAAATATTACATATGAAAAAGAAAATAACATTTATTTTGTGGAAAAAATACGCACCCGCTTTTTACCATTTTTAAAATATTTTTTACGAACTCACACATTTCGTAAGATTGCGTGTTGAACTGCGGAACTTAACGCCGTACTTTATCTTGCTACCAGAGCTGGGAAACGAAAATAACTAATTTCACTGAGCGGGGATCGATCCCACTAGTCCCACTGACGGGTCACGGCAGAAAGGCTTGTAAGTAAATTTTATGATTGGAGATGATGAGGCGAAGTTTCTGTTTGATTATCACAGTTAATTTTTATTATACCTACATGCATAGTGGTCCGTGCTACCAAGAATGATATAAAAGTGGTCCTTGATCAAGAAAAGATGGGGAATCCCTGCCTTACAGCTAAAGGAATAGTGTACTATTCCGGAAATGAACTTGTGACCTTCGCTAATAAAGAAATATCGTAACTACAACAACCATTAGAGACACTAATAATAGCGAAATTTTACAAGAAAGTTTTTTTTTGTTAACAAAATACGAAGATTTAAAGTGAATTAAAACTACATTAACAAATAAATAACTTTGTATCATTTTGCATAATAATGCCATTTCGCTTGCGTTAATTGCGCTATTTTTTAAAATAGATAACTATTCATTTTTTTTGTATAAAAACTTAATTTTTGACTAGACTCTTAGCTGCTGTGTGCTTCTCATTGTGAACTTGTCTTTTGTGGGTTCGAATCCCACTCAGGGGAATTAATTAGTTTTATTTTCTCGTTTGTAGATAGATTATTTGTAGAAGAGGAAAAAAACACGTTAAGTTACGCCACTCCATATACAATGTCTAGAAAATTTGGCGAAAAGTGGAGAAGTGGAAAATGCCTTCTGGCCTTTGGCATAACTAGAGATATTTTCTGAACTCGAGTTTAGTTATAAACTGACCTCATTGTATATATTTTTTTTTATTTTTCAGGTTTTATTTGTTTTTAGTAAAAATTACGAGATAGGCACCAGATTATTATGGTATGGTAGGTAGGCTGTGCCCACCCCGGGCACAGCCTACCTAGCCCTCCTCCCATTCCCATGTCCATGGCTCTGCTTACACTGCTATAAACAAGATTCCACTTAAAATGTAACTGTATTTTACTAAAATTTTGAGGTACTTATTTTAGTTAGTTTATTTAAAAAGTAATAATAATTTGTATTTGTATTTTAGAGGGCAATTATTTTTAGCTTACCTCTATTATGTCCTTGATTTAAAAAAAAAAACAGTATTTTTTTGTTTGTTAAATGTTGTAATGTAAAACAGCGAAAAGAAATTTGTTATTACAAAATAATAAATTACAAAAAAACACAATTCAATTGAATTCTCACGTAAATCACTCTGTGCTCAATACATAAGACATCATAAATTATAATAAAATGCATAATTAATTTAAATTACTTCATTTTATTTTAGATTAAAATATTTATTGTATCTTAGAGGAATAGTTTTTTTTGGGGTTCTGTATCTCAAACCAACAAAAAAAATCCAACCCCAATAGAATCACTTTTTTGTCCGTAAGTCCCCCTGTCAAGATCGTTTATCTCAAAATAGCGAGGAAACTCAGTATCAAGCTGAAGTTAATATTAAAAAATTCAGGTCTACGGTCCCTTGAAGCACAGAAAAAAATGCCTAATTTTTGCTACATTTTATATGAAATTTGACAAAAAGAATACTTACAATGCAATTGAAAATTTATAGGTTGAAAAAAATCAATAAAAATCTATATTTGTACTCCATTTCATACAAAATGAGTGAATGTTTATAAGTTGTACAACTTACAAGCCTACAATCTTGAAATTGGTACGGAACTCTCGGTGGGCACGGAACTCTCGGCGGTTTTTTCCTCTGTTTCACGCTGTATCCCCCATAGATATAGCAGAGTAGGTTGAGGGAACCTGGTGCCAAGAATCTACCGCTTAATCTGTGAGATACTGGGGACTGACGATTGCGTTATCTTTTTGCTGAGGCCAGTGGTGGCACAGGAGTTCGAGCTTGTGTCTGCAAACGTGACAGGTTGTTGATTCGATTCCTACTCGAGAAAATGAAATATTCAATATATTAATTTCATCGCTCTGTTGTCGACGCAAAGCACGGCGTTGAGTTCCGCCACTCAACACGCAATGCTGGAGGATTGAGGATGGATGCTGCACTAAGCGGAAAATGGGAACCGAAACGACTTAACACTAGGTTCCCCTTGCCTACCCTATTATATGCTGGATACAGCGTGAACCTAAAAAAAATCATTTTAACCAAACTAATAATATAAAAATATCAATTAAACAAACCAAACGCCATATCATGATAAGCACGCTCTCCTTGTTTTATACGGCCATTAAAAGAGAGTCACGGGCCACATTTAACTTTGAAACAAAATTAGAGTTGATGTATTTAAAACGTTTTTCTTTAACGTTTTCGCGATCATAATTATTCGTTTTAGAACGTGATCCCATTCCCAGGTACGTGACTGAGTGGACTAAATTAAAATGGCCGAATGCGAGCGGCTAAAGGCCAGTGCACACGTATCTGCTCACAGATTACACAAAATACAGATTAAAAATGTATTTTATCAGTGAAAAATATTCAGTTTTAAATGCTTTATAATGAATGTTTGTATATATATTCTGTTGAGGCTGTCGCCGGGCAAGACGGGGCACAAGATTATGGGTTCGTATAAACTAGTGGGAATTAAATATTCAATATTTTCATTACCTCGCTCTGGTAACGAAGCAAAGCGCGGGGTTGAGTTCCGCCACTCAATTCAGCGGAAAGTGATGGAATGGGAACGGAGTGTCTTATCACTACGTTACCTCTAACTACGCCACTATGTGTGGAATATAGCGTGAAATAAAAATATATATATTTTATTGAGATCATTGTGGGTCAGTGATATAGTCTGACTGTTAATGCGGTGGTTATAGTTACAAAACCGACGATGCCATCCCCCCTCCCTCCCCCCAATTCTTTTAGTAAATTTTCTAATATTGAAAAAAATATTAAATCTATAAATACAACTGTATACAATATTATAATATTTTAATTTTGTGCCACATTCTCTCTAAACTTTATAAATCACTAAAGGCCAGACCCAAACAATATATCACTAGATATCTCTATATTACTTACGTAGAGAATGAAGCATCTATCAAATACCTCCTGATAAATCAAAAAAATATCTGATTGTGAAATTTTATAATAATATTTTCTCGAAAATATGTTCTCACCTTAACCATTCGAATAACCAAACGAATGGTGAATTGAAAACTTTACTCTCCAAGCATAGATTCATAACACGTTTTTGATGGCAGCGCATATTTGACTAACTTTAACATCTTTGTTCCACGTTTGATTTATTTCTTATTATTTTTTTGAGCTTCACGCTCTAACCCACAATATATTTATATGCGGGAAAGCACGCACCCTAGTTGAGACCTGTACCCAATCCTCAAGATGGAGGCACTCTCAGAGTGGCGGAACTCAACACCGTGTTTTGTCTTGATGCCATAAATATAGAGTAAAAGGAAAATTATGTTTACCCTTAATGTAAAAACATCGTAAATTTCCATTACGACACCAATACAAATTCCAAATATAGCTTAACTGTGTAATAAAGTAACGTTCCAGTGATGTGGAGGCGGGCGTTCTATTTTAGTTCAAAATAATACCGATTCTAACTGTAACTTGTTTCAGTGTCGATTCGAACTGACTATCGTGGTGACGCAGCAGCACTGCATTTACAGGCGATAGTTGTAGGTTCGATTTCCACTCGAAGTGAATTATTTTTATTCCTTGGTTCCGATGAAAAGGAAAAGCTGGGCGTTGAGTTCCGCCACATCATGTCTGCTATACCCAGCAAAACCATGGGTAAAAACAAGAAACTCAAGAAAATAAGAACAAATACATATACCTTCAACCTCATTCATTCCATTTAAAGCCACAGCTCAATCACATTCAATAAAGCCCATCTTAACTTCTCATAAAATTCCATTAGCTCAAAACAATTAAGTAATTGTCCTTAAAAGGCTATTAAATTTTATAATTATATTATTTTACAAATACTTATAGCATTTAATATAATATAATAAAACACGTGACAGAGAGATATAAGGACAGTTATGGCGCAGGGTGTTACTGTAAAAGTGACACGTAGTGGATTCGATTCCCACTTGAGGAAATAAAATATTTAATATTACCATTTTTCGCTACTCAACACGCAATGCCTCCAGAAATCAACGGGAAATGAGGAGTGGAGTTTCTTTACACTAAGCTCCCTCTGCCTACCCCGCATGCGAGACACAGCATAAAGCCGAAAAAAAAATAATATGAAATAATGTAAAATCCATCTCATACATACGTTAATATGAGACAGCAATAAAACAGACTCCCAAAGGGTAAGCGATACGCACAAAAACGATTTATAAGTTTTTGTAGGGTCGCCTTTTGACGGAATACATGAATATTAAACTAGTCCAGCCCAAAGTTTTTACTTGGAAATATCATTTACAGAGAACAATTTAAGTCACGAGTTGTAGATATATTCTACTTACGTTAGTTGGGTCTTAAAATACGTCACAATTTATGTTTTAAGTTTTATTTATTTACAGCGTGTCTGTGCATCTTAAATATTAGAAGCTCACTTCATTGGGCCAGTCGTGACGCATGGGCACAAGGGTGTGACCGTAAATGGAGCAGGTTGTGAGTGGTATTCCCACTCGAAGAAAATGAGATGAAATATCTCATTTCTTTGAGAGATACCAGATAGAAGGAATCAAAATGAGATGATGAAATATTATTTTGATTTCTTCTCTCTGGTATCGAGGCAAAACGCGGCGTTTAGCTCGACAAGAAATACCTCCAGAATTCGACTGGAGTGTACACTAGACTCCCTTTGCCTACTCTAGATGTATACTACATGCGCGATACGTAAGGACATTTTAATTTTACGCATTGTCTAATCTAAAAACCTAGTAAAATACGATTTTTTTTAACGTCACTCTATTTTGCGGCATGCAAGTGAAGAGCTGGATATTTTATGTTGTGTGAACACAACGCCTCCCTTTGTTTTGTTACGAGAGCGGGGAAATAAAAATAATTAAATTTCCTGAATAGAAATCAAACTCAAACCGTCGCTTTTACAGTAACACACTTGTCCCCACTGCGCCACAACGGCCTACCTAAATTTTTCCCCTAATAATGATAGTAATCAAAAAATAAAAAAATATGCCAATGGTACACACCCATGGGCGTATTTCGAGATATTTTCATTTCGACTCTTAAGTCCTAAGTACCGTACGTACGAGTACGTACCTAAGTTTGAAGAAATATATTTGTGTTTTTTTAAATATTTTAACACAATTTTTGTTAGTAAAATTTCTGGGGTGGGCACAAGCCTAACCTGGGGTGGGCACGGGCCACCGTAATGTGCAGAGGTGTTCGTCGTCATTTGTCATACCGACACGCGGTGACCTGCTATTAATTTTAAGCCTCACTCGACGTTAAACTTTGCTTACCTAAATTACTTCTGTTTACATAACACTGTTTATCAAATATGATTTTGATTTTTATCTGACTTTTCTTTTTAAATATAGATAGAGAAATAAAAAAAATCAAATCAGCTTTACGCTGTATCCCGCACACAGCAGGCAGAGGGAACCTATTGTTAAGACATTCCGTTCCCCACTTTCCGCCGAATTTTTCGAAGCAAACCGTGTTGAGTGGCGGATCTCAGCGCTGGACTTTTGGTCCCAGAACGAAGGAACAAAAATATTAAGAAATAATATATATACATTAAAAAAGTTATTTATTTTTCACCAAAAAAACATATTACTACAGTACTTCTATAGAGAAATATTGCGGTATCATTTTTACCCTACTCTAGTTTTTTTCAAGCAAGACATTTTTCTCAACACACAATCTATACAAATATCCACAAAGTTTTTCCACATTCTATAATCTATACTATACAAATCGCAATTGTTAAATTTGGTACATTTATAATACCACAAGTATCCTACTGTAAAACAATGAAATCTAAGATATAACTAATTTATATAACACAAACATTGCATAATAATTAAGACGTTACGGTCGTTTGTTCCAAATATACGTATTAAGAGGGTACCCCCATAGTATACTACTAAGCAAGGCAAGCAGGTGTAGGAAGGTATTCTAACGCTGGCAATACGAGTGGCATTTGTAATTTATACAGACGATAAATCTATGTGAGGAATGCAAGTTGCGGAGTAATGTTGTGTTGTATTGATAGAAAATATATATGTATCTATGTATGTGAGGCCAGTCGTGGCGCAGCGGCACAAAGTGTGACTGTAAACCGAGTGGTTGTGGGTTCGATCCCCACTCGAGGAGATGAAATATTTACTTAAATTTATATTTCCATTTCTTCGCTCTGGTTTTAAGGCAAAGCGCGGCGTTGAGTTCTGCCACTCAACACGCAATGCGTCCAGAATTCGCCAGAAAGTGGGTAACGGAGTGTCTTAACACTAGGTTCCCTCTGCCTATCCTGCTGAGTACGGGATACAGCGTGAAGCTGATAAAAAAAAATCTATGTAATATGTGCTATCGTAGGTATCTATTGTTTTTATATTTTTTAGGGTTCCGTACTTCAAAAGGTGAAAACGGAGTCCGTATAGTATTATTATTTTGTTGTTAGTCTGTTCGTCTGTCAAGACCATTTATTATTTATATTTTATTCCACGTGATTTTGAGATCGAGCTGAAATATAATAATATTAAATATCGAGCTATAATTAATATTATATGTCTGTGGTCCTTTAATTCAAAGATAAAGATCAAGCTTCTAAGTCAACGCAATAAAAATATACGGGCATTTATCCATATGAAATTCAAATTCATATACGGTACGATATGCTCATATCCTTATAGTTTTTTCTTTTTTTTTAGCATACCGCATATAGCAGAGTAGGCAGACAGAACCTGGGAATCTGGTACTAACACTCCGTTCTCATTAAGACAATTCCGTTCCCCACTTTTCGCCGAAGTCTCGAAGCATGGCGTGTTGCAGAGCAGAGAAATAAAAATATTAAACACTAGCGACCCGCCTGCCATTTGAACTATGTAAATATTAATTTATTAATCTTTATTCTTTGTAAATCGATTGAAATAAATAAAATTGAAATATAACGCAAAACATTTAAAGAAGCCTTCCAAAATATAATTATAGTGAAAAATGTAATTAAATCAATTTAACCCCGAGTGGAAATCGTACCCTGAACCGTCGCGTTTATAGTCGCACGACTGTGCACCTCCGCCACAACGGCCTCAATAACATATACGTACATAGATATTTTTGAACATTTTTAAAGTGTTATTCCAAACTTAGGAAAAAAAAATATTTATTTAGAAAACGTATGAAAATTTGAACGTAGCGGAACTCGAACCCGCGTCTCCTGAAAACCGACCTGGTTGGTTTCCAGGAGGTTTTCTAAATAAGTACGTACATAGATGTTTATGAACGCCATCGTAGTGCCCCAGAAGTGTGTATCACTTTATACGCGATAGTTGTAGGTTTGATTCTTATTTGTATCACCGCTTCCTGAAAAGATAAAACACGAGATAGGGGTGCCACCTCTCATAAACAATGTATTTAAGTGGGCGTTGTATTGTACTTAGGGTTGGGTACAAAACAAAATACGTAACTCAACAATGCATTGTTTTTTATATTTGAAAGAAAATTGGCGAACACAAGGATAGTTAGACAGATGTAACGCTAGCAGGGGGGCCCTAATATTAAGACACTTCATTCTCGGTTACCGCAAAATTTCGTGAATAGTGGAACTCAACGCCGCGCTTTGCCATTCAGAGCGGGGAAGTGAAAATATGGAGGATTTTAAACACAATCGGACATTCAAACGGTGTCCCACATGGCTTCTACGACCTCAAATGAACAAAAAAAAGTAAATAATAGGTCCCTACTTATATTACTACATGTAAGTAAATATATACATTAAAGAAACGAAACATACATACATACATTAAAATAATGTTAGTAACATTCATAATTATATAAAATAAAAAATAAATAAATCAGCTTCACGTTGTATCCCGCACACTGCAGGGTAGGCAGAGGGATCCTAGTGAAAGACACTCCGTTCCCCACTTTCTGCCGAATTCTGGAGGCATTGCGTGTTAAGTGGCAGAACTCAACGCCGCGCTTGTCCTCGACACCAGAACGAAGAAATGGAAATATAAATTAAGTCAATATTTTATCTCCTCGAGTGGGGATCGAACTCACAATCAGTCGGTTTTACAGTCACACTTTCTGCCACTGCGCCAAGCCTGGCCTCATATATTCAAACACGAAACAGCCTAAAATTATCAAATACCATCAAAATAGGTCTAATATTATTCACATATTATGGCATTCTCAATTTTGAACGATATATTGTTCTCACGTGTGGAATGTTGCATTATGTGCATTGCACCGGGTCCGGGGTCCGGGAGTCGACGATAACAAGGCAATATATATGAAAGATATGACAGCTAGGTGTTGAATTGTTTAGATTATTAAGCTATAAATTTGGGCCGCATAAAGTAATCATGCAAGGCAGAAAGGTAGTTTCCGTCGTGGCGCAATGGAACAGTATCTGATTCAAAACGTGGCCTTGGGTTGCATTTCCACTCGGGGAAGTGAATTATTTGATTTTTTTGGTTCTGGTACCAAGATCAAGCGCGGTGTGTAGTTCTGCTTCTCAATACGCAATGATTTGAATTGGGAAAGAATTAAAGTGTAAAACGGAGTGTCTTAACACTGGGTTTCCTTTGCCTACTCTGCTACGTGCGGGATATCTCGTGAAGTTATAAATTAAATTTAATTTAATTAAATCAGCTTCACGCTGTATCCCGCATACAGCAGAGTAGGCAGAAGGAACCTAGGGCTAAGACACTCCGTTCCCCACTTTCCACTGAGTTCTGGAGGCATTGCGTGTTGAGTGGCGGAACTCAACGCCGCATTTTGCTTCTTTACCAGAGCGAAAAAATGAAAATATAATATAAATATTTCATCTCCTCGAATGGGGATCGAACCCACAACAAGTCGATTTTACAGTCACACTTTGTGACCCTACGCCACGACTGTCCTCAAAGTGTGTTATAAAAAAATGAAGTTATAAAAAAATATATAAAAAGATCCTTAAATTGCGTCAATAAATATCTAATAATTAGGATACCTAGTTAAAAATTCATACACAACCTTCTGAACCATTACAAAAGAAATGTGAAAAGCCAACATATATATAGGTATTCACATCGGAAAAAAATCTTTATAGTTATAATTTATAACTTATATCCTCAAATGTAGATTTCCCGTTTCTGTACAAAAATTGTAGACTAAATCATGATATCACTATCTACTGTTTTTAATATTTTAGAAGTATTAATCCACACTTGGTAACACTAAAAAACTTAGTAATAATTTCTTCGCTCTGGTAACAAGGCAAAGCGGCGTTCGGTTTAGGGATGCCCGATGTTAGAAAAACATCGATATTGACATTGATATCAACATCGAAGCTGTAACATCGATGTTCGATAAAATTCGAAAGAACAACATCGATGTTGGCTAACATCGATGTTGTTAGCTAACATCGATGGTAGCTAACATCGATGTTAGCTAACATGGATGTTTTATTTTTTTTTTCTTTACATGTTTTATAAACTGGTAACCTTTAACTTTGAATAATTTTTAAATGAGTGAAATTAGCAAAAAAATATATTAGACTTTTTTGTATATCGTTTAATTGCCTACAAGAATATATATCGCAACAAAGTTTCAAATGAAAAACACAAAATTCTCCTTGTTATTTATATGGGAAATCGAAAATCGCGATGAGACACCCCTTAATATAAAAATTAAGAGCTGCACTTTTAGCATAAGTATTTTTTTGGAGTCCAGAACAATATATAGATTTTTTTTGGCCCACCTTAATAGATAGCATAACCTAAAAATAATAAAGTAGGTAAGCATGCTAGACCAATAAATTGTTAATATAGTGTTTTGAATGTTGTAATAAACAGCTATATTATGTAGTTACTTACATGTTGCTAATATAAACTTTAGTCATTAGTGTATAAACCAAGCAAGAATAATTTTATTTTCATTGGATAAACGATAAAACGACACACACTTCACTCATAAACAACTACGAACTACGAACTTTGTAGTTACTAGTCTAGTCTGTGGTGTGTGCAGTGCTGTAAACCGAAAGACAAAGGATTTTTTTTTGTGTTGAGTGGCAGAACTCAACGCCGCGCTTAACCTCAACACCAGATAGAAGAAATGGAAATATAAATTTAAGTAAATATTTCATCTCCTCGAGTGGGGATCGAACCCATAACTAGTCGATTTTACACTCACACTTCGTGCCGCTGCGCCACGACTGGCCTCAGAGTTAGAGGCCTAGTTTGGTAGAGTTCAGAAAATAATGTGGAACACGTTATCGAAATACTGACATCGATGTTACGTTTTCATTAATACAACATCGATGTTACGATGTTTTCATTAATGGACCATCGATGTCAAAACATCGATATTTTGTCTTCTAACATCGATGATCATCGAAAATCGCTGATCATCGGGCATCCCTAGTTCGGTTCCGCCACTCAACATGCATTGCCTCCAGAATTCGGCGGAAATTGGGGAACGAAAATGTCTTAATGAAAACGGAGTGTCTTAATACTACGTTTACTCTGCTTGTCCTAGTATGAAAAAAAGAAACACTTTGTGAAGCGGCACGAAGTGTGACTGTAAAACCGACTGGTTGTTGGTTCGATCCCCACTCGAGGAGATAAAATATTTACTTAAATTTATATTTCGATTTCTTCGCTCTGGTGTCGAAGCTAAGCGCGGCGTTGAGTTCTGCCACTCAACACGCGATGCCTCCAGAATTCGGCAGAAAATGTGGGACGGAGTGTCTTACTAAGTCCCCTCTGCCTACCCTGCTGTGTGGGGGATACAGTTCATTCCATATTGTTCTAACCAAGTTGCAGTTCAATCACGCATATAAGAATATATCTCCTACAAGAATATGAGATCAGACCAAGGGTGAACAGTGACTGTGTGATTTTGAGCCCTCCCTCTGAGCACGGCGTTGACTTCCGCCACTCGACAAATGAAGTTTAAAAAATTTGAGAACTGAGATGCCTAATATAAGGTTCCCATTGCCTATCCTTCTAAACAGAATAAAGCACGAATCTACACAGGAGAAGTATGTACAATAAAACAATTTTTTTTGAATAATAATTATAGTTTTTAATTAAATTATCTATCAACTCTCATTAAATACAATTTTTTTACCTTTAAAAGGTACAATGCCCGACTGCTTTTTCTTAGCTTCCCAAGATGGATGCAATTTCTCTACTACTTGTTCTTTAACTTTATCAATTTTATTATCTTGAGTTTCAAATTTAATTTTATTGTTATTATTTGTAAATTTGTTTTGTTTAATTTCGTTTTTAGGTACATAATGCTTTTTAGGTTTAATTTTAGGTTCATGTCCAAACATAGCGGCTCTTCTTTGCTGTCTATTCCCTTTTTTGTGAATCTCTTTGATTTCATCGGGCTGCCTCGGCTCTACAAGTGACATATAATTGTCTCCAGAAGACGTTAGGAAAAACGGATCTACAATTTTGGTGACTTTTGCTGGTGCTTCATCAATATCTTTATTGAATTTACGTTTCTGTAACTTCTCATTTAAATTCTTATTTTTGTTTTCTTTATGTTTTATTTTCTTTTCAGGTTTTTTTTGTGGTTTATCAACTTTTAAAATTATTTCGTTTGGTAAAACATTGTTTGATTCACTAACTTTGAATGATTTTTTTCTCTTCACATCTTCTACTATTTTTATCTCATCACTTTCTTCAGCCACATCTGAGTCATCATTACTTACATTGTCATTAGACTCATTATTTGATTCTTCAATCCCATTATCATTACCAACTTCATCATTTGATTCATCACTTTCATCTTCATTTATATCATCACCACTTGCATATTCGTCAGAACCAACATTACTAACATTCTCATTAGATAAATTATCATTATTGTCACTAAAATCATTAGTTTCTTCATTTACACTATTATTAGGTGTAACTTTTTCTTTACTAGTGTCAGTCATTTCAACATTCCATTCACCTTGAACATTGACAGTTGCTGCATTCTTTCCTTTTTTCTTATTCTTTTGTTTTTCTTTAGCTTCCTTCTTTAATTTTAACCTTTCTTGTCTCGACATAAAAAGATCTTTTATGGATATGTGTGAAAATTTACCCCTAATTTGATTATACTTCTCTTGCATTGCCTTATGAAGAAGTAGTCTTGCACAAGCTTTGTCATTGTCAATAGTTGGTTTGTTTAAATAATCATTTAATTTTCCAGTGTGTGTCACTATAAATCTTGCTATATCTTTAGGTTTAATTTTCTGAAAATGTACATTTAAATGGTATTAATAAAAATATGTACTATTGTATGTAACTAACATTTTAACTATAAATACATATATTATAATAGCGGACCCGGACGCGGCTTCGCCCGCTTAAGCTATACGAACGCTTATTAAATATATTTATGAAATTGATTTTAGTTTTAATAGGATTGGTAAGAAAATATAAGCCTAAATGATCATAATAATCCGAAAAAGAATAATAAGTAGACAATTTTTTTATTATTAGAAAAAATATCTAACTAATTTAAATGCACAAAAATAATAAGTAAACGTAAACAAAGTAAAATATTCATAAAAAAACTAAACAAAACCAGCTACATTATCAAGATTACGAAAGTAAAATAAATATTTAAAAGTATTAAAATGAAATGTGTTGTGCTATGTTTTTGCAAGTACATGTGGTTATTTACATAATACTCAAATACATTAAAAAATAATTTTCTATATTTTATCTGTCTTTCTATTTCCTCGAGCTAATTTCCTTGCGCGCGTACATAGATATGAAATAACTAAACTCCTTTCTACATTAAATTTGATAATTTATGCAAGCAATATCAAATAAAATCACAAAAAACTGTGATTTATTAAGTGTATAACAACTGTATAGATAACCTAACTGAAATAACCGACCATTTTTCTTTTATACTTAAATAATATTATGCCGATGCCACGCAAGGCCGAAACTAACACCTCACCAAGATGTTAATGAAAATCGAACTAATATACTACTCAAATAAGCGAAGAACCAAATAAAAAATATAAATGAATAATAAACATAAAATAACCACATAAAAATTATAAATAATAGTTTTAATAAAAACAGTAGACATAAAAACGGTAGATTGAAAATGTATAAGAAATTACAAAATCGTCAACGTCGTCTGCCCGTTCTGGTCGGCCATACCCAACCTTTTCTTAAAATGATTTGAAACAATAATTCCTTGTTGCCTAGCAACGGTTGTTAGTAATATGGCAGAATAAATTACATGTCAAATCGAAACATATTTAGTATATATTGAGAATATCACTAATATGAGAAAAAAAGTATCCTATGTTCATCCGAAGACCCTCAAGTATCTCTATATGAGTATTTTATCACAATTGAATTAGCGGTTTGGCCCTGATTGCGTAAAAGACAGACAGACAGACAGACAAACAGAGTTACTTTTGAATTTATAATATAGGTATGGATTATTTCACTTTGACATAGTTGGGATATGTTTAGTTTAGAGTCATAGTGAATTCTAACTGTGTCTAGAGCAAATTCAGTAGAAACTCTATTAACAAAACCTACTGTTATTGTTAAGCATTTATATGCAGTTAATTGTGTAGCCGTTCCTAAGTAATCCCACTCAGATAACCAACTTTGAAAGGCTCTTAGTAATGCTGCCTTTAAAATACTTTGATTTTAATTGTATACCTAATACAGGTGCAATTTTGCCTTTCTATATCTACTGTCTCCTTCCACATCTTTCTTTCCCTTTGGTGGTAAGAGATATTGAATTGTATATAAGTATATAATATGCATAATAAAATGCCAAATTACAAACTGTGGATAAAAAAATATTTAAATATATAAAAAATCACATACCTTAGTAATTAGTACTTCTTTAACAGCAGATTCCGCTTTCCTTGTTAACTTTAGTTTCAAGGCTTCAGGTGCTTTTTTTTCTGTTAAAGTTTTAGCTTTTCTGGTTAGTTTGTGGATTGTTTGTGTTTTCGCTTGATTTAAATTCTTTTTAAGTAATATAATCTGGAAAGTTTTAAAGGAGGATTTAGATATTTGATTTTTTCAGGAAAGAATCCAAAATCTATAATAAAGTAGTAGTCAAATATTAGTTTTTACAATAATTTGACACTTACTTCATTATTAAAGGCTTGTTTCACTGCACCAACTTCCATTTTAATTTATTTATTTTCATAAATATAAACGCAAAACTTAACCTCAAAAAACCAGGTTGTCACAATCACAACCACTTAAATGTCAAAAGCAATTGTCATTTGTCAGTACACGTATTACGTTTATTAATTTTCAAAAATAGATTTTTTGATAATATTATGCCATACCAAAATGTAATCTATATTATAATAATTTATTAGTGTACAAAATAATATTATACATAAAAAAATAACTAGTTAAAGGTACTACTATATTTTTTGTTACACTTGGCTCTAAAGTATGATTTGAAACGTTCATGAAATTGTCTATGGAAGGTAATGTCACTTTGAAATGTGTTTATCTGTCACAACGGGAGTCCTTTTTGGATAGAACTGTCAATCCGGAACGTACGTGAAATTATATTTTACTTGTTTTTATCAATATAATCCTGTATCTTAATATTATGATCTTGTGAATTTTAGTGCTGAGTTATTTTAAGTGAGCAGTGTATGGAAGTATTTTCTTTCTAGAAGTTCACCTTTTGCTTATTTCAGCATGGCACCCCGGTTTGAGATCGCAATTGGTCTGCGTAAAGGCCACAAGACCACGAAAATATCCGCTGGCAAAAAGGGTATTTCAAACAAAGCAATCAGAATCAGACCAGCTAGGCTAAAGGGTGTAAGTATTTTAATTAATTTTCCTTATTAAAATTATGTTGCTAACTTTTTTGTTCATTTTTGTTGTGTTATATTTGATTAATTTACATTAGATTTTATTATAAGAGATGCTTACACTAAAGATAAATCTAAAGTTATTAATTAGAACGTATGATAACATTTGAATTCTTGACTTTGACACCACACAGACACCACTTTATATTTATAACCTAAATGTTATAACAATAATAATGAAAACTGTTCACATTATAAAAGAGTCAATTACACTATACTAACAATTTCTGTGGGTAGTTTATCTTATACAGTATAAGTTAAGAGTAGACTTGTAGTTTCTTTTTAAAATTTATTAAGTAAATAAAAAAAATACTGTTGCTTAATTATAGCTTTAATTCTTATATTACTACTGTTACTAATTACTATATATTTGTTGGCACAAAAACATATTCCATAAATATATCTAATTTTACTTTTTTTTTTAATATTTACAGTTGCAAACCAAACACTCAAAGTTTGTCCGTGACTTGGTCCGTGAAGTTGTTGGCCATGCTCCGTATGAGAAGAGGGCTATGGAATTGCTTAAGGTTTGTACATTTTAGTATTTACTTATAATAATATATAATATACAAAAATATTTAGAAAAGTAAGGACAGTATGGTGCTGTATAAAAGCTACTGAAGGTTTCAATACCAATGAATTTATTATCATCATACTACTCTGATAACCAACTTAGCTGTTAAGTTCTACCACTCAGCATGCAAATTTTAAATAAACAATAAGCTACTTACTCTGCTATATATAGCACAAAGTATAAGGTAATAAAAAAATTTATAACTAATTTTATATGCCTCTAAAAATTACAATATGTAATAAAGATGTATTTTAGAGACAAAAAAAGAAAGGTACATATACATCAAGTATTGTTACAAAAACAAAAGAATATTAAAATATATATAAATCAAATAATAAAATGATTTATTATTTTAGCATTATTATCCATCTTTGCTCATGAATCATGGTTAATAATGCTGTTTTATCAAGTCTTAAGTTTCTATTGAATGTTCTACATTCTATAAATGTAAAACCATACATTCGATTTTTAGATTTGAAACGTATTGCATTTGTGGCCATTGTGGCACAAGACTACAGCTGTAGTGGGTTAGACTCCAGGAAATATAATATTTAATGTTTTCATTTCATTGTTCTTATAACAAGGCAGAGCAGTGTTGAGTTTCCTCCTCAACGCCTTATGTGTGGTTACGGATTTGTCTTAATGGAAAGAGACTGCGTTAACATTAGATATCCAAGTTCACTTTGCCTACCTGGTTATGTGCTATATACAGTGTGACGCAAAAAAAAATGTATTTCATTATTTAGAAAGCAGAACTGACTTACGCTTTGTGAATTAGAATGAGGAAATAAAAATTCACCATCATATTCATTCAACTACATATTTACAGTCAATTGCAACAGACTCATTATTCCATAATGGCTTTATTGTATTGTATTAAATATATGTTTTATTTTTGAATTCTATAATTGCCATTACATAATTTTAAATAATCAAATTTTATTCTTAAACAAATTGTAAATTGTTTGTGTTTGAGCATAAAACAATACCCACTTAGGTAATTATTTTCATTTCCTTACTCTGGTAAACAAAGGCTTTGTTGAGTTCTGCCACTCAACATGGAGTGTAGTGCCTTGACACTAGGTCTACCCAAATAAGGGATAAAGTGTGAAGTTGATTTATATATTCCATATATACAAAGTCTATGGTAATTCTTATACAATTTGTCTTTCATTGTAAAATCAATATAATTGGGTAAATATTCTAAGTTTTATATTTAATCTTCTACACAAAGTTAAATATAGATTTCCATTGTATTGCTTATGAAATTATCTTTTTATGTTATTTAATTAACTGTTGAGATTACTGTTATTACAAATGATATATTCGCCTTGTTATAGTCATTCATCATTCAATTGAAAGTTTATGCTGAAGAATTTTGTATTTGACAGACAACAAAGTCTGTCTGACAAGAGCCTATATCTCAGGAACGCTTGGAGATATGGAGTTGAAATTCAAACCATTTACTCAGATCTAGGAGGGTTCCATGATTTCCTAAAAAAATATTTCTACATTTACTAAAAAAAAAGATATAACCGTTTATATAGCAAAAAATGCGTATTTCCGGTTAATCTACAATTATGAAATTTGGCTGCTAGTTAAGCTAGCAGCTTTCAAACCTAATTTGATATTAAAGCTCTGGCCATGCTAGGCTTGATTGAAATCGCAAAAAACTCGAGACCCCCATTTTTTTTTCAGCTATCAAACACACAACCATCTCATACAGTCAGATGATGTTTTATTGTGCCATGATGGCCCGGATTCTTTAATATGTAAAACTAAAGACCAATCGTAGTGCAGGAGCACAAAGTGTGGTAGTAAATGAGACTAGTTGTGGATTCGATCGCCAATGAAGAAAATGAAATATTTATTTAAATTTACATTTCCATTTCTTCGCTCTGGTGTCGAGGCAAAGAGCGGCGTTGAGTTCCGTTCGGCGGAAAGTGGGAAACGGAGTGTCTTAATACTAGTTTCCCTCTGTCTATACTGCTGTATGCGTGATACAGCATTAAGCTGATCAGATTTGATTTTAATTTAAACAAAAGACATTAAAAAGCCTATAAGGTATAGGCTTTAGACAAATAGTTTTCCTCAACACCTTTCAAGAAATACCAAAATCACCTAGAATAATTATATCCTTATATATTATTATTTTATTATCATTTATAGTTATTTTTATTAACTTCCAGGTATCAAAAGACAAGCGCGCCCTGAAGTTCCTGAAGCGTCGTCTCGGCACACACATCCGCGCCAAGAGGAAGCGTGAGGAGATGAGCAACGTGCTGGTGCAGATGAGGAAGGCGGCCGCCCAGGCTCACCACGCTCACGCCCATTAGTCTTATTAAACATTTAAAATATTATTTTTTTGTTTTATTTGTTTCGTTTTTTTTTTCAGCTTCACTATGTATCCCGAACATGGTACGGTAGGCAGAGGGATCCTAATGCTTTTTACCTACTTACTTACGTACTGCAACACTTCGTTCCTGTTAAAACACTTCCATTTCCCATATTTCGTCAAATACTGGAAGCGAATTCAACACCAAATTCGTTAGCAGAATGAAAAAATAGAAATATTAAATATGTAATTAATTTTCTCGCGTGAGAATCGAACCCACAACCTATAGCGTTTACAATCGCACGCTTGTGCTACACCTGTGCTATTATTTATTTTTAATATGCATAATTTACTCAACAAATAATTGAATAATTTTATGGAAACTAAGAAATAAGTATAAAATATAATAATTAGTAAACAAAACCATTCTGTTCTAGATTGTAGAACTGCGCCAATGTTGCAATAAAATCTGTTATTGCAAATCTAACCTAGTAATATTTCTCTTTGGATAATGTATATTAATCGATAGAATTTATTTGTAAAAGGTCGATTTTTAATGTTTTAACGCAAATAAGCATAAATTGGTTTTTTTTTACTCTCAAAAATATACATCAGTTGGAGGCCAATCGTGGCACAGGGAGCCTAAATTTCCGATTTCCACATAAGAAAACAAAAAAAATATTTTTCGCTTTGGCACGGTGCCTCCAGAATTCATCGGAAAGTTGGGACTGAACTGTCTTAACTAGGTTCCCTCTGTCTACCCTACTGTGTGCAGCTGTCACTTGAAAAACCGAATAACGGAATCCTTGACGAACTACAACTACAAAAAATCTATTTAAAAATAAATATAATATTATGTTCCACTTCCAATCAAGGTATACGACGGCAAATAAAAATATAACTAAGTAAATGATAAACTTACGTAAAGGTCAAACGTTATTACAGAGCAACAAAATTTGCCACTCAATACTAAAACAGAAACAAATTATTTTAAAATTTCATTATTAATACGATAATTTATTCGAGCAGATTCAAATAAAATCACAAAAGAAATAAATAACGATTTATTTTTTAATTTATAACAGTATACATCAAAAAAATAAATTTTATGAGGCCGACGTGGCGAAACAAAAACTAAAAATAACTAATAAATAAATACATGGTTAGAAAACAAGACGCGGCGTTGACTTCTGTGTAACGATAAACCTACATAAATACATAACAACATGCAATGCCTACAATATACAAAAAAAAAAAACAACAGCGCTTCCTTCCACGCGCCACGGAACTGGAATGGCCTATCCGCGGCAGTGTTTCCAGGTGGATATGACATGGG
Organism: Heliconius erato x Heliconius himera; assembly: GCA_013421005.1. Taxonomy (NCBI): domain Eukaryota; kingdom Metazoa; phylum Arthropoda; class Insecta; order Lepidoptera; family Nymphalidae; genus Heliconius; species Heliconius erato x Heliconius himera. Next base: position 4,644 of record JAATLQ010006284.1, on the reverse strand, counting down.
TACCTTCAAAAAGCGCATCTATCTCCACCTTGTCGGCCGGCAACGCACCTGTAGCTCCTCTGGTGTTGCACGGGGTCGTGGACGGCGGTGATCATTTACCATCAGGTGACCCGAACGCTCGTTTGCCTTGTCCTTTTCCATAAAAAAAAGAGCTACATACGTGAGCGTAGGAATAGGGGTGGCACTGTACCCCGTGTAAAGAAATATATATAAAGGAATAAAGTAAAGAAATATAAGTTCTTAAGTAGATAAATATGATAATCACAACAAAAAAAAATGTGAATAAATAAGCCGAACTTGTTTATAAGACGAGACGAACTTTGTACCTAAAGAGAGTTAATATAATAGTACAATATTATAGGCCGCTACAATTGTCCGTCTCAATTATGTTATTGATCTATCAAAATTACAATTGCTATTGTATTATTATTTTTTTAATATTGTTTTAGTTCTCTCAGCTTCACGCTCTATCCCGCACACAGCAGAGTAGCCATAGAGAACATAGTGTTAAGACACTCCGTTCCCGATTTTCCGCTGAATTCTGTAGGCATTGCGTGTTGACTGGCGAAACTCAGCGCCGCATTTTGTTACGACATCAGGGCGAAGAAATAAAAAAAAACAAATAAATATTTCATGTCTTTTCGTCGAGTGTGGATCGAACCCACAACCAGTCGCATTTACAATCACTTATTTGTACTAGTGCGCCACGACTGGCCTTAGTAAGGGTAAGATTTTCGTTTTACATTTGGACCAAGCTCCAACCAACCTAATACCTTATTATATAGTGTTGGGTGTGCAATGCACACGGGCGCCGCAGCGCTCCCTGAGACAGCTAATCTTGGGCCCTCATGTTACAACAATGATATGACAGAAGCAGCCAACCAGCGCGGTGGCGGCTGGTATAAAACGCGAGCGCCCTATGGACGCCATACCTACTTATAAAATAAAGTTCACTATCCTGTTGTGTGAGGAGCTCCAATAAGTGCTCACTTGCGACGTTAGTATAGGTTTTCATTTACAGATACGTCGTATTATATGTTATTATTAGAATTGTAAATATTTATAAGCACACTACATTTTCCGCGATCTACCTGTAACGAAATTATTATTTATACGATAAACGTGACCAAATTATACGCCATTACTTTATTTATTTTATAAAGTTTTATTCAAAATTAGTAATTAACCTTAACTATTATTATGACGAATCTTGGATCCATTGTTGAATTTTATTATTAGTATACATACGTTGTTATATTTAACTTTGTTTGATAAACGGTCTAATAAATTCGAAGATAAAAATGGGAAGTTATAATTTTTTTATCTTAGAAGTTATTATTTTATAAAATGTAAACAAATTATAATTACATAATTTTATAAAATATGAAAAAGTATAATTTTGGAGTGATCTAATATACATATAAGTCCATATAAAAAAATATTACCCATTATATTAATTTCGTTCTTTTTAATTTAATTTATCTATATGTCTAATGTTGACAAGCACTTGGGTGTTTGTCTAGTTGTGCTATCCGAGAGGTTGTAGGTTCAGATTTCGCAACCCCGATTCTTTTAGGAACTTTTAAGAAATTCTTTCCTTATGTGTCCTCTCAACAAAATGCATTATTTTCTTTGCTCCACTCTGATAACACAAAGCTCTGTGTTCATTTCCGCCACTCAATACCTACTCAATATCTTGAATTTGGGCGAAAAGCGAAAAACAAAGCGATGTATCGCTTATGGACATAAAATTGGGGATCCTCACCCCGGAATAGTCTAGTGCCACCCTCAGAATTTCTATTTTCAAAATATAAGCCTAAAAAAATGTATAAAAAAACCCTTTACCTACATATAACGATCAGTTCGAAACTAAAGCCAAGGCCCCTCTAATTCTAGTTTCACCCGTAGCGTTGACGCTAAATTATCTTTACGCACAAAAAATATATAGTACTTACTATCTTATGATTTATCTGTTTTTCCTATCTAATGATTTTTTACCTTTCACATAACACCGTAGGCAGAGGGAACCTAGTGTTAGGACACTCCATTAAGACACATTTTTTCCCCATTTTCTGCCGAATTCTTCAAGCACTGTGTGTTGAGTGGCAGAGAAGAAATGAAGAATGAAACAAAGAATTTCCTAGAGTGAGAATCGAACCCACAACTTGTCGCGTTTACAGTGGCACGCTCGGATCACTAAAATAATCTAAAGCACGAAATTTTGATGCGTTTGGCACATAAAGAAAATTTTGTTAGTAATAGACGATTTTCAGAGTTTACCCGTTAACACCTTGTTCTGCATTAATTTTTCTTAACAAATTAATAACGAGTTTTTCTCCATTATCTATTGTTACATGAGGAAAAGAGGTCAATCGTGGTGCAAGACCACAACCGTTAAGGGAACAGGTTATGGGTTCGACTTCCGCTCGAGGAAATGAAATATTTAATATTTACATTTATTCGCTCTGGTGTCGAAGCAAAGCGCGACATTGAGTTCCGTCATTCAACAGCCCCCAGAATGCGGTAGAAAATGGGTCAAAAACAGTGTCTTAAGTATAGTTTTCCCACGGATTCCTCTGCCTGTCCTGCTGTATGCAGAGTGAAGCTAAAAAGAATAAAAAGAACTATAAAGAAAAAATATCATATCTTATAATTTAGCTAATATCTATCTAACTAGTAAACGAACTAATATTTACTCTGACGAAGTTATTATGTTATTACGTATTAAATAGAATAACGTTGCGTCAAGTGTTTGTGTTTACTTAATTATTGTTTTCAGCCCATATATAAGTTTAGCAAATTAACTTTACTAAATTGTTTACTGTTTGTTTAGAAAGTTCAATTATTTTGTTTCGTCATATCATACAATATTTTGTTATTTTTATATTTGCACATCCTAACGCTAGTGATATACGAAATATAGTGATAAGTTGAGGCCAGTCGTGGCGCAGCGGCACGGGGTGTGACTGCAAAATCGGCTGGTTGTGGGTTCGATCCCCACTCGAGGAGATGAAATATTTACTTAAATTTATATTTCCATTTCTTCGCTCTGGTGTCGAGGTTAAGCGCGGCGTTGAGTTCTGCCCCTCAACACGCAATGCCTCCAGAATTCGGCAGAAAGTGGGGAACGGAGTATCTTAACACTAAGTTCCCTCTGCCTACCCTGCTGTGTGCGGGATACAGCGTGAAGCTGATTTATTTTGATAGTGATAAGTCACCACATCTTCATTTTCTATAACCATCTATAATTGTTAGGGTAGGCAGACAGGGCAGGCAGGGTAGGTAGGTTGCATCCCGCACACAGCAGGATAGGCAGAGGGAACCTAGTGTTCCCCACTTTCTGCCGAATTACGGAGAAAATGCGTATTGACTGGCGAGGCTCAATAACGCGCTTTGCCTCGATACCAGAGAGAAGAAATGAAAATATAAACTTAAATAAATATTTTCTCGAGTGGGGATCGAACCCTCAACCAGTTGTGTTTACAGTCACACACTGGTGGCCTCTGCACCACGACTGGCCTCAATTTTATACTTCCCCCAAACGAAATTGCGAATTATACAAATGTATTTCTAAATTTTAACCTACAACTAACATGATAGCCCTTAACTACATTCCAGCTCAGTTACAAAGGCGTCAATTAATATGAAAATAATATTATTTAAATAACATGATTATGTATAAAGCATTCGAGGGTCACAGCTATCTTAGCATCACGCAATTTGTTTATTTAATTTTCTATATTTTTTTATTATACTATTTTTACTTAAATGGACTAAATTTTCAGTTAAAAGATTTTCTTTTAACTAAGCGGAGTTGAATTCCGCAACTCAACACGTAAAAGCGTGAAAAAATCTTTAAATTATTAGCACTAAATGCCGCACTTTTTCTAGATAGCCGAGTTCAAGCATTACGTAATATTTCACTAAGTTACAACCATTACTTATACCTACTTGCTATGCCACGACAGCTTATTAGAATGAATAAAACCGGTCAAGAGCGAGTCGTACTCGCCCAACGGGAGTAACGCGCCAATTTCAGGATTGTAGATCAAGGTCAACGGTCAAAAAATCTTCTAAATTTACTTTAAAAAAGATATGACTGTTTATAGCAAAAAACGCATTTTTTCAACCGTGTAAAGTGAATCAAAATTAATAGGGTACTTCCGGTTCACCTAAAATTATAAAATTTGGCAGCTAGCATCTACAAATAATACAAGTACCTATAGGAAAAATCTGAAAACTATACATTTGGTTAAATCCTAAAAAAAATGCTTAAAAAGAGGTGCAAAATTTGGTATTAAAGCTGCTAGTTCAAGTGACGTAACAGAGCCCCGCAGGGAGTGCCCTTACAGTCGTCGACTCCGCTCAAGTAGCCATGTAGTGCTTGCATTTCTTCTGAGACAGAGTATGGGAGAAGTGGCATGAAAGAGCCAGGTTTTGAAAGAGCCACCTGCAATATTATAGTAGTTTAGGAACGGACTCGATAGAATATTTTATTTTTAAATGGCAACACTGATTTCCCATCACCCACAAAAAATTTACACATCTTCGGAACCAACGGACGCCGATATGTCGAGTTGAAGTTTTTGGCACTCAAAAGTAACATTTTTACCTCATTTGAGTTGTTTTTTAGTATTTCATTGT
>JAATLQ010006274.1:0-29362 GCA_013421005.1 Heliconius erato x Heliconius himera | reverse complement strand
CACCCGATCGGATGTCAAACCAGGGCGACATGCCAGCTCCTACTCGCACGCAGGCTGAGTGATCTCTGTAAAGAGACTTTATAGCCTGCAGCAAGGGTCCGCTCACATTGTACCGGGGTAGTATCTCCCATAATTTCGCTCTTACAACTCTGTCAAACGCCTTTTCCAAGTCCACAAAAGCACAGAAAACTTTTTGGTTAACGGCCAAAAATTTTTCCGTGATCATGCGGAGGGAAAAGATCTGATCCATACACCCTCTTCCAGGTCTAAAGCCCCCTAAAGAAGATTAAACAAGCTTTATCTGGAAATCTACTAGACAAATACAAACTGTGAAGAATACAAAACAAAGCAGTAACTTATAAGAAAACTGGGCATAATCTTCCATGCAAAACAAAACCATAAAGAAAAATGAATGTGCCAAGTTTAGTTCAGCAATTTTTAGAAGATGATGCCAACAGCCGTCAAGCAGCAGGAAAGAAAGAATTCATATCTTGTAAACAGATTAAAAAACAGAAGAGATATTTACTCGATACTATGAAAAATCTTCATGAGAAAAAAATTGCAGAAGACTGTTTACAAGGCTGAAAAGTTAATTATTATTAAAGAAATTAATAGTTTCTAAGTGTTCAAATACTTATAAGATACGTGCCATTATTATATTATAAACACTTTGTTAAAAATTCAATAAACAACATTACACTTTCCATAAATTGGTGTTTTTTATCAGTCCTTTGTCATCCTCGTCAGTACCCTGGCAGTCAAATTCATAAAAATCGAAATATCTCAAAATCTATTTGAAAAAGTGACTGGCCCGTTTAGGATCAATATATTTAAAGGATTTCCTATCTGAAATACCCGAATTTGTGAGGATTTGAACCAAAAAATAGAGTAAACAAAATATGTCCAAAAGTTACCCAACTTTTTTAGAATCACCCATACATACATATTTAAGTCCGTCGCATCAGTAGCGAAGTAACATAAGCATGTGAATGTAAACGCGACGATTATGGGTTCGATTTCCACTCCTTCCTTCCTCGACGACAGCTGAAAGTGGAGAATAATAAGTCTCAACACAAGCTTACCTTTGTAAAGCTAAAAACAAAAAATAAAATATTTCATCAAACCTTTTGAGATTAGATGTAATGATTACCAGCGACCCAAACACGGCTTATGGCCTATGTGTTATTCTGATGTATATTTGCTATATTACTGTAAATCCGTTTACATTCTCATAAATTTTCACATTTATAATATTAGTAGGATTTAAAAAAAATCAAATTTCTGGGTATTTCGAAATTAGCTTTCATAATCCACTTAAGATAAACTGCAAAGCTAAATATTCTGCATCACAATGTTTATGTTTATTAGGATTATTAACTCTTAAACCGTTTCTATACGTTTTAAGTCGCATTACCAGCCCTGTCTGGAAATTTGATATAAATTCATTTTTCACGTTTCAATTTTTGTTTTTGACAACTGTTTCTGCTTCTAATCTAAGATGAATACTAAATTATTTTATAGTAGGTATTTGCTATAAACTTGTATTATTGAGAAATATTGTAGGTATGAACGAACTCATATATTCTAACAAACTTAAAAAAGACACATATATATATATATATATATATATATATAGGTATCTAATGAGCTGAAAACACTTGAAAAACAGTTTTTAAACAAAATATACATACAATATAATACATATTATCGCCTGCCGATTTATAATAAATGCATTACAAAATTATTTCTCAAATTAAACCAATAGTGTCTGATATAAAACTAGGGCATTCAACAAAACAATTTTTTCTCTTGATATTGTAAAGTAGTAGTAGATTAATCAAGTTTCACACACTACTCTAAACAACAATAGGTTCATAAAGGTGTACATTCTGCCAAGACCTCGTGGAAGTATCTGCTAAGATTAGTTCCAAATATTCAGATCTATGGTCAAGTCAAAAAAAAATTAAATATCAAGTTAACGCAATCAAAAAATTCGGCCATTTTTGCATCTAATCTAATCGTTTTTTGCTGCATTTTATATGAAATTCACTACGTAATCAAAACCTTTATGGGTATTTCCCGCAGACCCACAAGTATGAAATTTCTCAAGAAATCCGAAAAAAATGAAATTTATATTTATATTACAGATAAAAACTATTAATTGTACAACGCAACTATTTATCATTCTTTTTCGGTTTCTTAAAATATACGGAACCCTAACTCTTTTAGGGTTCCGTATATTTTAAGAAAAAAGAACATGAAAGGAAGTACTCTCTATATTAATATAGACATTTATATATTTATTTCTTTATATTAGTAGAATCAACATAATTTCAAATAATATTTTGGTTTGCTATTCAATGTTTAATGAGGTTCAAGTGTTACGATGGAAACCGTATGTGGACAATATCTCCTAAAAATCAGATTTATTTCGTATGTGGACTCAGGTTTGTTTTTTTTATATTCAATTAGTGATTAATCTCCGCCACCACACCAGCGAGGACACTTCCGAATCTGATGACAACTGTGAAGCTGCAGAAAACTCCAGCCAGGATGCGGTTGTTTCAGGACTTGCGTATTTACGCCCAATATTAATAACCTATCTCCAACGTCAATCTTAGATTGTTTCATATATCTATCCAATCTCTATATTGGATAGATATATGAAACAATCTAAGATTGACGTTGGAGATAGGTTATTAATATTGGGCGTTAGGTGAGAATATATTGGATTATGATTCTTTGATACTAGCTTCTGAGGCCTAATTAAAATAGAGTATAAAATAAAATATATTTACATATTTGTGTTTTTCTTTCATTTATTTTAAATACCTTTGCAAAGTAATAAGATCAAAATAGAAAAAAAATCGAAATGTAAAAGTTCGTCACATCACTCCTAATAGATATATTTCGAATTAAGCTAAGTGCTGGTGTTGCTGTATAAATTGAAGTGGGGTCCTCAATTTTTATCATATTATATTATTTTTTACCAATTTGTGTACATATGTACTTCCTGTTAATATAAAGTTATAATAAAAATAATTTAAAAAATAAAATTCTATTACTGAAATAAAGTAACTTTACGTAGGAAAGCCACGGAACTCGTCCAATCAACTTCTTCAGTGACACGCCAAAAATATTTCCCCTTTACAATGATTCATGTTTTAGCCAATTAGAGACATTTTGAAGATACCAACCTACCACTAACTTACGCCCAATATTAATAACCTATCTCCAACGTCAATCTTAGATTGTTTCATATATCTATCCAATCTCTAGATTATATGAAACAATCTAAGATTGACGTTGGAGATAGGTTATTAATATTGGGCGTTAGTGTAATCTATTAATTAAAGTCAAAGTTTAACTAACTACGTAAACGTAAGCAGATTTTTTTTCACATTTTAAAAAAAAAAACAAAAATATTTGCTTTTCGTTTTTAAAATTGTAATCACGAAATCAATTAAGCACACAACATTAACACAACAGATGTGAAATAAAACAAATTGGGACACGGATCTTATTTATTTGATTAATATTTCATGCACATTAGGTAATGAAACATGATTTTTGGTTACAATTAAAAATATTTTAAGTATAACTCCATACATTTGCCGTTGACAGATAAATATTTCAACTATACAATACGTACTTTAGTACAGCAAAATAAAATAATACAATCTAAAAATATCGTAAAGCTAAAAAACACAAGGAACTTTCTTATACAGCGTAAATGTCAGTCAAGCGGTTCTACGATCATATTTAATACAGATTAAAAATAGAAATATATCATATATATTTTTTTTAAATTAAAATTCGGCAAATATCTTATTTCTATCTAATAGAAATAATTTGAAAGCGTACAGTCGCTATGTACATCGATACTTAACACTATAGTTGACATATACTCTAAAATCATAATCTTATACCCAATAAACAGTTGCAGGAACAATGAAACATAGGTATGCTGCAAAATTATTCACTAAATGGCTATAAAATTTAAAATTAAAATATTTCCCCGATTACAAGCACTTAAAAAATACAAATTTTAAAAGCAAATAATAATAATGATACAAATATTTACTACGTATTTTTTATGTTGAAATAGATAATCAAAATATTATATGAATTCTAATTATTTTTTTATATTTATGTCAACATAAAATACATACAATTTATTTAATAATATATATTTATAGAATATACATAGTATTAATTATAAGTACACAGTCACACTAATTAGTGTGAAGAAAGTTGAAGTAAATTATGGATATACTGTTTTGTGTAACCTATGATAAAATTAAGTTAAAAAACACATATACATATGTTTTTTTTAGATTCACGCTGTATTCTGCACATAGCAGGGTAGGCAGAGAGAGCCCCGGAACCTAATACTGAGACACTACGTTCCCATTAAGACACTTCCGTACCCCACGCCGCCCCCACCGAATTCTGGTGGCATTGCGTGTTGAGTGAATCAACGCCGCACTTCAAATCTTTACCGAACCTTAATACATATGTTAATAATTGGCAACAATTAATAATCTAAAAAAAACATAGCAACTTTTAACAGTATGACGTATTTGGTAATTAAGACAACTTTATAAAAACAAATCTATAATTTGATAAGACTAAATATTATTTAAAAATTACCCTTCTACCCGTTAATAACCTAATTAATTTAACAGAATATAAAAACGATATAATAATAAATAGATAAGCCACGAAATTAAACAAACATCATAAAATAAGAATAGCTAATATAATAGTCTTCAATTCCGCTTACTATCTATTTACATTCCGTTTAAAATTAGTAATTATAGTTTATTTTATGCATTATCTATATTTTTGACAGTGACAGCTTAATTAGTAGGAAAATACAAGATTTAAGATTTATTGTGAGCCTTCTTGGTATTAGCAAAACGAGAAACAAGAGAACGGGAACGCAAGAGAAAATATAATTAAGCAGTACATTTAAGTGGTCAAGGGTTCTTATTATCTATTAATAATATTATATAAATGCGGTTATTGTAGACACTAATAATATTTTAATATAACACTACGTTTTAAGTTTCATTTTAATCGTCAATATCACTTACGAATTATTACTGTAGTAATATCAATAAGTACCTACAAGTTAGAGAAGTCATTCTTGAATTTATTTTTTAAATCATTTATACATATATATGTGTGGGTACGTAGTTTACAGATGAAAAAAAATAATGTCAACAAATTGACAGTTCATAAAAACGTCATTTATTGTTGCATATACTTAAACCGTAATAAAAAAAATTAATAAATAATACAAACGTCAAAATAAATTATATGAAAACATTATTATAACGATAAAGGCAGACGCATAAGAGTTATTCGTAAATATCTTGTGTATGTGTTATGTAAATGAACCCATCTGGCCGATACACGGGTCAGTAATTTTGGGTCTCGCTTCCAATAAAATATGTATTAATTTATTTCTATATGTTTTTCAAACGTATACATCTCTTGAGAATAGTTTTCGGGTCTAAATATTCTGAAATAAATGTATTTTGCCGTACTTAATATAGCACTTACTTTGAATGATCAGACGTGTGAGTTTTGAATTGTAGATAATTTACTTTGATGCTTAAGTGAAAGGGCTTCGGGATATCTTACATAAACATTTAAAAAAAAGCAAATATATATACTATAAGAAAATTAAAGAGGAAATGATACTATTTAAGTATTTACTATATTTAATGTGCCATTAGAAACATTCAGTCACTCATTCAATTGGACTATATTAGTCCAATTTCGAAAGCAACCTTAGACATCAGACATTCATAAATAAAACCAAAAAAAAAACTAAAACGTATAACTTAATATTAAAAACTAAAACTGAATTGAATAGGTCTAACTTAAACTTCTACATATATTATTAATATTTTTAACGATTATTTTAAATATCACTTACTTATACTAAGTAAATTAATAACTGACAAAAAGAAAAAATTTAAGCTTCACACTGTATCCAACAGTCTCTTCCCTCCGTCAATTCCCTCTCGTGGAAATCGAACCCACAACCGCCGCTATTACAGTACGCGATTACTCAGGACGCTGACACAACGGCCTCGATTGAAGATAAAAAAAATAAAAAAAAACATAAAAAAATACCACTTTATACGATACATATTTGAGCATGAAATACTCTTTTTGTCAATTATTTACAAAACTAAATACAATTAATAATAAAAAATATTTTCAAAAAAAATATTTAGATTTTCATACACAAAGTAGATCTAAATTTAAGTCAAATACATATTATATCTATACAAATATCATAAAATGAGATCATTTTTAAGAGATTAAAAATATATATAATTTTTTTAAGACTAAAATTATACAATACGGTTATAATTATAATATGGAGGGCCCGTGACAACCAGCCTTGCGTTATTTTATAAAATTTGAAAAACCTTTAATTTCAATTAATAATGAATAACGTCATTTCTAATATTGTTCCGATGAAAATATGAGAAAATATCAAAATAGCCTTATATTTTACCGAAAACTAGAAACTAAACTTTTTTTCTGCACCTTATATATCTATTAATTACCAAAGCATCCAAACATCCAAATTTCATTTTCTCTAATTGTACTTAAAAAGTGTTGGGTTTACATGCAGAGAAACGATCGGGTTATATATATAAAAAATATATAAAATAACGAAAGTCGGGGTGCAACAAGCTCTGGTCCGTAAGCTTAAATGACACTCTCACGGATTGATATTAAAATTAAATAAATCAGCTTCACGCTATATCCCGCACACAGCAGATAGGCAGAGGGAACCTTCTGTTAAGACACTCCGTTCCTCACTTTATATACATTATAAAAAGAAAAATTATATAATTTTATGAAAAATAAATTATATAAGTAGGATAAATTCAAGTAAAGACAAAGTAAATTTAAAATCGACTGTCTCACTTCTCTCTCCTTTCTTCAAATTTTCCACAAAGCGTCCTTTATTTATATATTTTTGACATTATGTATGTCATTAGAAAATGAAATGAAAATTTAATATTTATGTAAATGCAAATTAAATAACTCACCACAATATATATTTTTAAATAAATCAGCCTAAATTAAATTTACAGAATAAATAGAACATTATAAATACATATTAAGTAATATTATATAATATTAAATGCATAAATAAAAAAAATAAAAACGTAACGAACACCTTAAAAGTAAAAAGCATTAACTCGCTTACAACAAATCGACCCGTCGTGAGCGAATTTCATCCCAGTACCTTCCTGTAATTTTCTGTAATGTATGTGTTAAGGAAATATTTTTTAATCAGAAAAAAGGAAATTGATAATAATTTTAAAAAAGTAATCTGAAGCCTTTGTGTTCAATTATGTATTGTGATAATAATAAATGTAAGGATATAAATGTAAGGATAATAATAAATGTAATAATATAATATGCAGCTCCACGTTTTATCCCACAAAGCAGGGTAGAAAGAAAAAAAATTGGTGACAAGACTTTCTTTGCGCCATAGCTTTCAATTATAGACAAGACGACACAAAATTATGTACTTAATTAATGAAACACTATGAATAGATCACAAGACATCCAATAACTTTATTAATAAGTCTAGGATTAATAATTATTTAGAAAAAATAAAACTAAAAATAAGACAAGCCGCCACGACATGCTGGACGACATCAGATTTGTTTACGTCACGCTATTGTAAACAAACGAATTGACATTTTGTGTTGTATACAATTATTGGTATTGACAGATTACTAAGATATCATGTTACAAGCGACGAGTTTTAGTGCGATTTTTTTGTAGTGTCTGTAGAAATATGATATAAGTACGTTTTAATTATAATATATTTCTCAACATTATAGAACGGTTTCTCAAAATCTGTCACATGTCACTATTATAATAGACAATAGTATAATATGCATTATATACTTATTTAATAATTTAAAACAGTGAACGGGTAAAGTTTCATAAAAAAAAAATAGCAAAAGTTGGGGATAACAAAATTTTGGCAAGCGGCAGTTAAAATCCCGCTGCAATAATATTTTAATTCTGAAATTTCAGTAATTTTAATAACGAAGTACGAACAAATCGCAAACACATGTGAAATAAGGAAATAACAATATCATATGCCTTTACATATATTCTGGCTAGAACCTACATAAAATGATTGTGATTGGTGTGATGATTGACGTGTTGAGTTGCGGATCTCAACGCCAAGCTTTTTCTCGTTATTGTCAGAATAGAAGAAAACCAAAGTAGTATATTCCCTCGAGTGGAAATCGAACCCACAACATTATAGCACGACAGTCTCAATGTACATACATATATTATTATAATTATGTGTTTTCTTACTTAGAATTCAATATCAAAAATTTTTTCGGCATTCTTTATTAAGATTGATGGATGATAAATGATAATATGACAATGGAATGGAATATACGTCTACAATATTATTTATGATCTAATCTAATGTGTAATGTATACGCGTTTAATATTTATTCACTTACTGTCTGTCAGTTGAAGAAAATGTCTTAAATGATTTATAGTATTGATTTTAAACCTTTATTTTAGCATTTATTATACAAAAGTATGATCATAATTACTTGTCGATGTAAAGTACGATCAACGTCAGTAAGCCAGTGGCGCAGGGGCACAAGCGTGTGATTGTGGGTTCGATTCCCACTCGAAGAAATGAAATATTTAATATTTTCGCTCTGGTGTCGAGGCACGCTTTATTTAATAAAATAATTTAAATATAATCATTCCAAGTTTTCGAAGACTGAACCTACAGACATCGTATATACAGTCAAAAGTTGTCCCACGCCGCGCACGAACCACGCCGGCCTCAATGTTATCAAAGAAAAGTTTAACAAAAAGACTATTCTAAAAACAAATAAGTGTAAAATGAATATCCGAATAATTACGGTATATTATACCTTCGGTCAACGAGCTAGATCTAAAGTTAGACTTTTAAGCTTTTAATCAACTATACATATATTAGGGCCAGACGTGGCGCAGAGGCACAAAGTGTGACTGTAAATCGACTGCTCGTGGGTTCGGTCCTCACTCGATAAAATATTTACTTAAATTTATATTTCAATTTCTTCGCTCTGGTGTCGAAGCAAAGCGCGGCGTTAAGTTCTGCCACTCAACACGCAATGCCTTCAGAATTCGGCAGAAAGTGGGGAACGGAGTGTCTTAACACTAGGTTCCCTCTGCCTACCCTGCTATGTGCGGAATACAACATGATTTATTTTTATTTTACAGTTTAAAAAACGGCCCGAGCAATATGAGCACAATAAGCGTTGTGTTCTTATTTGATTTAGTATCGTCCAATCATCGCCAACGAGCTGACGTGCTAATATGTCTCAATGTGCTTTTAAAAATATGCGTAAAGAAACACCGAAATAATAAGGTTTCAGAAGAGTGTCTTTCTTTCGGTGAGTACATGTTTTGGTAACACGGAAGTTTTATGGTACTTAAAATCATTATTAAACAATTAAATATAAATATTTCATCGTTTGGCCAATATTTGCCACCACATTACCAAGAATCTCGTCGAATATTGGTTGGTTTGACTAAGAAAAATTTTTAGCGTTATTATCATAAGAACACAGTTGAAAAATACGTTGTTAGATATTTTTTTTGCTGCATTTACTTATATATATATATATATATATATATATATATATATATACGTAAATGCAGCAAAAAAAATATCTAAAAACGTATTTTTTATAGGCTCTCTCCGTTCTCATTAGAGTATTTCCATTTCCCACATTCCGCGGAATTCTCGAAACATTGCGTGTTGAGGGAAGGTATCGATATATAAAAGTGTGTTTTTTTTTATAAAAAGGATACGATAACATCGTTCAGCGTCAGCAGGAGTTGCGAATCTCACTATAGCGCAACCCGGCGTAGTGAACTCTAGGAACACTACGTGCCCCAATTCGGATAACTTTTGACCGAGATTCACGAAATTTGTTGTGGGCGGCAGCTGAAAACGATACAGCTGCTGAGAATTGCTTGAATTTTAGAGTAAAATATTACCCAATTAGATATTTTACTCTAAACGTTAAGCCTTTTTTTGCTTTTATACTGGGTACCCAATATAAGAGGAAATCAAAAATAGTACAATCGAGATAGGTCAAGCAAAGTGTCTAAAGATAAACGCTAATTTTTGCATAGGTACAGATACAAGACCAACTGACATCACAGTAGAGCACCATGGCGTTCAACGTTTCGATTTCACTTGACTTGGTCAGGCGAAGTTAAAAATATAAATCAAATTAAAACAAAAAACATAACTGTCAAGACACTGCTTTCTCCATGCACCACCTAAATTTCAAGACATTGAGTGGCAGTATCAACGCCAGGGCTTGTGCCATACAGATGTTTTGTAGATACCAGAACGAAGCAATAAAAATAATTAATTACCACGAGTGGACATCGAACCCACAACCATCGCCTTTATGGTCAGACGCTGTACCGCAGGACAACCTCAACATCTTTGTTGTACAAAAGCATATAATAAAAATATACTCACATTACTGATTTGAAGTGTAACTGGATCATTGCTCTTGTACATTTGGACATTACACGCACTGATGCTGGCTTGTGGCATATATGACATGGACGACATAACTGGCCTAGTATTATGGCTGGCTATATTTTGGCCTGGCATTGGCCCATTTGATCCTGGTCTTGGGCCCATTTGGAAACCTTGGTTAACTTGTCCTACTCGTCCAACTTGTCCTACTGGGCCTACTTGTCCTATTTGTCCAACTAGTCCTATTGGTCCAACTTGTCCTACTGATCCAACTTGTCCCACTGGTCCAACTTGTCCTACTGATCCAACTTGTCCCACTGGTCCAACTTGCCCTACTGGTCCAACTCGTCCCATTTGTCCAACTTGCCCCACTTGTCTGACTTGCCCTACTAACCCTGCTTGCCCCACTTGCCCAACTTGTCCTACTTGCCCCACTTGTCCAACAAGCCCAACAGGTCGTACCGGTCCAACTGGCCCTGCTGGTCCAATTTGCCCACTATTAGAAATTGGACACATCGAACCCGGACCTACTGGCCTTGGACCCAACATTGGACTCATTGGCCCAGTAAAGCGATTATTAGCTGATATTGGTATTCTTGGACTTGGCGCCATCATTGGCCCAATTGGTCGTGGACCCATTGGGCTATTAAGACCAATTGGACCCGACATAGGCCCAGGTCTTACTCCATTTTGGAAGGTCCTAGGATCATTTGTCTCTACTCCCGGAATAGGTGGACAGTTTTGGTAAACCATGTTCGGATTGGGAGCCCTAGGTCCTTGCATTTGTAGAGGAATCGTATTATTCAACCCTCTCGGCACAACGACAGGTTGATTATTAAAATTTGTGACCGGATTATTATGAATTTGGGGTCTATTTATGGGCGTACTTCGTGGCCTAGGTGGCCTTTGTCCGATTGGCCCAAACTGATTTGCTTGGACACTACTAGCTCTGGGCGATGACTCCCGACTTTGTTCAGACACACTATCATCATTGATTGGACTACTATTTACTGGGCGTACGTAAGAACTATCTTCCAGCGTTACTCCTAACTCATTGACCCAATCCTGTTGGAACAGGTGAGCATCAATTGTCGAGTTTTTCCCATTTAAAAAGTTTTTGTACTGATCTGCCAAATCTGGCAGCGGTTTGCCAAATTGTCCAAGCCCTGGACCTAAGTCTTGTAGACCTTTTGGCAAAAATGTTTTCATATCGACGGCATTGTTCATTGTCAGTTTTAATGGCTTCCCGTATAATTTTTGACCATTAAGCATTGATATTGCCTGTAAAAGATGTCTTATATTGCATTTTTTAATTATAAGGAATAATATAATAAACAACTTTGGGATAAAATATGTAGGACCAATCTTGTACATAAAAATCAGATTCAATTGTATCCCGCATATAGCAGGGTAGGATTAGGAAACCTATTGTTAAGACACTCCGTATCCCACTTTCCACAGAATTTTTAGAAGCATTGCGTGTTAAGTGGCTGAACTCAATGCAGACTTTTGCCTTGGCCAAAGAGAAGCAATGAAAATATTAAGATATAATAATAAATTCATTCCCTCGATTAATAATTAATAATTGTGGTTTTTTTTATGCCAGATTAAATATAATAATTCTCCCGATTGGGGATCAAACACGCAACCAGCCCTTTTACTGTCAGACGCTGTCCTACTGTGTACTACAACCACTGTGTACTCAACTGTGTACCCAATAATACATCACAATATAGTAAATAGAATACAATTAAATATAAAATAATTTCTCACCTGCACTGCTTCTAAAGGATGACTGTACATGACATTAGCGTATTTCGTGTTGATCGTCACCACCGAACAAACTAACACTTTTCCACATAACTCCAAAACCTCTTTAAGCTCTGTTTTATCACACCGGAACTAATTTATAAGAGGGGAATAAATAGAATTATTAATATTATGGAAATACGTAAAAATACACAATATGAGAGATACATATTTGAAAAAAAAGTGTTATTTCATCTTCCTAAAGGATATAACATTTATTATAATCCATTCAATTTACAGTTTTTTTTAAATAATGAAAACATCCCATTATTTAAAAAAATCTGTATTAAATACTAATGATAAGTTACAAGTTAAAAAATAATATGCATACATATTCAGTAAAAATACTTAGCAATAATATATATATGGAATTTTCATAAAACCATGAAAATTTCTGCCATTAAAAGTCAAAACTATCAAAAAAAAAACAGCACAACTATATATAAATAAATAATTATTTTATTTGTTTTTAGCTTCACGCTGTATTCCGCACATGGCAGGGTAGACAGAGGGAACGTGGGTTCTCCATTAAGACACTTGCGTTCCTCACTTTTCCGTCGAATTCTTGAAGGCAATTGAAGGGGAGGAACTCAACGCCGCGCTCTGCCTCGTTACAAGAGCGAGGAAATGAAAATAATAAATATTTCATTCCTCCAAGTGAGAATCCCCCAAAATAGAAGCCCACGACAGCCGCGTTTGCAGTCACTGTATTTATATATTGTTTTTTTTTCAGCTTCACGCTGTATCCCGCACACAGCAGGGTAGGCAGAGGGAACGTAGTGTTAACACACTCCGTTCCCCACTTTCCGCCGAATTCTGGAGGCATTGCGTGTTGAGTGGCAGAACTTAACGCCGCGTTTTGCCTCGACACCAGGTAATTTATGTAAAAAAAATATAAACTCACATTAGTTACTGTCACCCAATTCGTCAAAGGCAATTTTATACCAAGGGATTCTAAGTACTCTGTTTTCAAGTGAAATGGATTCTCATCACTTTCTAACACTTGTGTTAACACTGAAGATGTTTCTTGCACTGTTTCCCTACAATTTTTATTTTTGTAATTTCAAAGTAAAAAACATTGTTATGGGCAACAAATAGTTTTAAGCATGTACTAAATGAAATGTTCAATTTAAAAAAACCTAATTTTTGATCATTACACCCTGTTCTGCATATAAGTAAGGAAGTAATGATGTGTGACAGAACTTAACGCCGTAATTGTTTGCCAGAGCACAGAAATAAAAGTAATAGCATTCCCTTGACAAAAAATTAAATGTACAACACAGCACAGCCAGTATCCCTTTACTACAATTGCTTAAGTATATACATAAAAAATGTTTTTATAATGTATAAAATATCCTATAGAAATTTAATGATGTGTATTTAATACAATTAACATATTTGTTAGCAATAATTTATTAAAAAAATTTAGACACTTAAAAATTTTAATACATACCTTTCATCTATATGAACCATTGATTCAGATTCCGCATCACTCTGAGAATCATCATGAGTGTCTAAAAAGAAAGCATTTTTTAGCACACCTTTTTTCACACAAAATCCAGCACACAGCAGAGTAGGCAGAGAGAGGGGAACTGGGAACATGGTGCGAAGACACTCCATTTCCCATTTCCCCACTATCTGCTTTAAAAAAATATTAAATATTTAATTTTCCAAGCGTTTATAGACACATGCTTGAATCCCTGCATCACAACAGACTCAGTAAATTTATATTTCTAAAAATCCCATAACAAAGATACAATTACCACAATATTTTCAATTTAATCAAAATTTTAAAACATTTAAATCAAATATTCATTGAAGTATAACAAAAAAAAACAATATAAAATATATATTCAGCTTAATACTTTATCCCACGGGGTAAGTAGAGAGAACTTAGAGGTAAGACACTTAATCACAAAATTATAATTACACTTCATTAAGTAATTCACACAACATTAAATAATTAATTTCCCAAAGTGGAAATTGAACCCACACATTTTTAGTTAAAGGCTGTGCCACATAGGCCTCACTATTACCATTTATCATTATTTACTATACATTTGAAATTCACCTGGAATCAATGTATACATGACACAATAATATATATTATTCAAGTCTTTTTTTTTTCTCTTACCTACAATTTGAGCCAAAAGTTTTCCTTCTACCTCCTTTCTTTTTAGTTTTAATAAAACTTTGTTCAATTGAGCTTTATCATTAAATTTTAACTTCATTTGGCAATTGGCTTCAGTATTCTCTCGGCTATCATTTATCGTGGATATATGGATTCCGCACTAAAATATATGCAAACATTGTAAGTTAACATATTTTCTTATATTAAACATTTTAAGATAGCAACATGAGAACTACAGATATTTCTCCGCTCTGGCACCACAACATGGCAGTGTTGAGTTCCACTGCTAAATATATGAGGCCTCGAAAACTACTATACTTTTTAGTTTTAGACAAAGTTTAGAATACTAAATTATAAAATAAGAGTATTGAATGTTTTTTTATGAAATATGAAACATTTAATTCTTTATACTGAGTCAGTGATAAATTTTCTATGGAGTGTTAAATAGTAAATAATACTTATTGTATGTAACTTTACTAATGTATAATCCTATACTAATATAAAGAGCTGATGAATTTGTTTGGTTGAATAAACTAATCTCATAAAATTTGTGTTGGGGCTAAGACTATGGGCTAACTTTTTAAGTTACATACTAAATACAAATATTTGTTTTTATTATTTTTGTAAGTATTGTTGTAAGTATTTGTTTTTATTATTTTTGTAATATATAATTTATAATGTCAAATTAGCTTCACACTGAAATATATTAAACATATAATAACAAAATTAAATTATAACTTAACAGTTTTGTAAAATAATAGTTGCTTATAACTTACTATTTTATGGTTCTGTATAATGTGAATACTAATGGTTTTGTTGTAGGTGAAGGCAGAATTTCAACTTTATTTTAATATTCATTAACTTATTGTTCAATGTTCTTTATTTTTACCATACATATCTCCTTTGTGTGTTTTCCATATAAAAGAAATACTAGCAATAGAACACATAATACTATAACCAAATAACAGAAAAGAAAAATACCATGAATATCATACAAAAAACAAACCTGTTCTTTAATATAATCAATAACTTCCTGAGATGACCATTCATTAGATAAATTTGTTACCAACAAGGTAAAGTGCCGCCTATCTTCTCTTTCTTGAGGAACAGGTTCAGGTAAAGCGGTATCTGAATTCGTCAAAGAATCTTCATTTTGAAAATCAGAATATCTTCGTCTCTTCACAATAGATTTCGATGCATTTGACGTAATACTCATTCTTCCGTCTTCCTGTACATTTAAAGAATTGTCTTCAAAATGTTTTCGTTTTTGACCACTCACTGTACTATCGCTCGAATTGTCAATAGTTACATTTATATTTTGAGTTATATCTATCTCTTGGTCAGTGATATCCGCATTTTCTATCAGCTCCTGTTTTAATTCGGCTTTTACTGTTATTAACTCCAATTGCACTGATTCACTAATGTTATTGTTGTCATTCGGATCCATATTGGAAATAATATAGAAGCCACCTTAAAAGAGACTTAGATCAAAATATCCGGCAAAGTTAAATTACATTTTAATGTACTGGTAAACAAATAACTCGGTATGTCTAAAATAATAAATAAACAATTGCAGATATGGAAGCTATTTAAGTGTATTTAGTAATATGTATCTTCATTATCATAATACATAATGTATATTATAATTTTTTACTTTAAAATATTCACGAAAAACTAATACTGTGAAATGTCAATCCTGAAAATTTGTAAATGTCAACATACTGTCAATTGTCATATTCCTTTCCTACGTTTAGAAACTAAATTATCAAATAAGGCTTTAATTTTTGTAATTAAAATATTATATTACGTAATAAATGTAAAGATTATTAATATAAAATATATGAGTCGAAGGTTAGGTAACATACAAAAAAAATCATAAAAATAAAAATAATTACATATAGTATTTTTTTTGTAATAAAAACTATTAAAGTAGTTATTGCAAATTATAATTAATAATATGTAGGTAATAATATTACTAATGTGAATTATATGATTAGTTATATATTAATCTTTTTTAGCTACACAATTTATCGTATTTAGCAGCAAGAGTAGATTAATTAAATTCAGTGTCAAAGAACTCCGTTCCCCATACTTTTCCGACGATATTTAGCTATTCCAAGTATTATAATGACGGTAAACACGACTGGTTGTGGGTTCGGGCCCCACTTGAGGAATTGAAATATATATTTAAATTTATATTTTCATTTGGTGTGGAAGCAAAGCGCGGCGTTGAGTTCTGCCACTCAACTCTTAATGTCTCCAAAATTCGGTGGAAAATGGGGAACGAAGTGTCTTAACACCAGGTTCCCTCTGCTTACTCTGCTCTAAGCGTGATACAGCATGAAGTTGAATAATATAAAACAACTATCACTAAAAACTACTACATCCAATAATAGTATATCTAGGTATTCAGTACACTGCATATAAATTCGAACAATTGTATGGATGTAATTCAATAATACTCAATTTCTATAGCCCACTGTACACACTACACAGATAGATAGACAGATCTATATCAAACATGTCCTATTCGTAGAATCTGGATCGAATTTGCATATTACCACTACTCTACGGACTAGCACTTAAAATTGGTCATTAGAACCTCTTTTACCCTTCCGAGTCCGACGTAACTAAACTAAATGTTTATAAACCAAATGAAAACTAATTTCTTTTATTCTTTGGAAATAAGATTATTTGAGAAAGCATAAAATATTCAAATAGGTAATTATTATTTGTTGACAAAAAATATCAATATCAAAACTACAGTTAAAAGAAACTTATAACCGCAGATAATATATATTCAAACATTTTTAAAGTGTTATTCCACACTTAGGAAAGAAAAGTACTTATTTATTTTTCTCGGTTTGCAAGAAGCGCGGGTTCGAGTCCCGTTACGTTCAAATGTTTATATGTTTTCTAAATAAGCAATATATATTCACCTATTGAGGCCTTCGTAGCGCAGTGTCACAGCGCCTGATTGGGGCAATTGTGGGTTCGATTTCACGTCGGATGAATGTGTTATTTTTATTTCCTCGCTTCTAATATTAAAACAAAACGTTGAGTTCTGTCTTTCAATACGCTATATTTCGAAATTTGGACGGAAAGAGTAAAATGGAGTGCATTAATGTTAAGGAAACTTAAACAGGTTTCCTCAGCTTTCCAACAAAATTTGTTTATACAAAGTCAGTATTTAATTAGATAATTTATTAAATTTAAATTCGGTGTTTAGCATTTATATGGAAATATCCTACTTATAATCAGTATAAGTTTGAAAAAAAGAGGTAAATAATTAAATATTTTAAAATTGATTAAAAAAGTATTCTTTTAATTTTAATACACAAAAAGGAAATACGAAACAACATTAAGCTTTTAACTAACTTTCATAAAAAGGTTCTATTTTGTTCAGTTTGAAGTACACCACGATGAGAGGAAACCGCTACTTACTTAATTGTATTGAAATTTGAGATTAAACTTTAGTCCAATGTTTAATATTATTTTAATTGTGGTTCTCAGGAAATAAATTTAAAAATACAATACATGAATACCAAAATAAACCAAACCAAAATTTGTCAAAAAAAAAAGACGTCAACACTCCACATTATGCAGCTTAGTCTCAGCGTACTTATTTATGACGTCTGCTTGTACTTTAGAATTATTTATTTTCTCATCAGAATTACTTTCGTGATCTAATTACATTATCATTTTAAAGACTGAAAGCTAAAGTTTCAATCAACTCAATAAAATATTTTTTTGCAGCAATATTGTCACATTTTATATTGACAAAATGGAAACTGTCTTTACATCGGTTCAACCGTTTCTTCGATTCTCCGATTATGCGGAAACCACACAGGCAAATAGAAAAAATTATAGAGATAGTTTTGAGTTTTAATCCATTAATAAATGAGGAATAAATAATACTAGATCATACAACACTTCACTTCACAATATATATATATATATATATGTATGTACATACATATGTATGTACATATATATATATATATATATACATCCATACATATGTAACATTATACTAACCATAGAGGCATAAAATTATCGCTTTTCAATATAATCTTTACATTATTATAATAAAATAAAAGCCAAAAAAAGCGTGACCGCATGAAAATGTAAGGGAATTTAATGAAAATAACCGATCTGTTGGCTATTTGTACCTGTCGGAAGCAGACCCCGGCAAAAAATTGCAGGTAACCTACTGAGGGAGCGCCGTCGTTACGATAAGGCGACCCCATCTGAATATTTGACGAATAACTTTGTGAGGAAACGATCATTCTTTTTTTTTTGGGTAACAGCTTTTTGTGAGGACCACAGATGTGCCATTATGTGTGATGAGGCTTAATATTATACACCACCTTATCTATTGAAATTGTTGACGTTAGAAAAAAAATATAAATAAAAGGAAAGGAAATCTTTTATTTATATTTTTTCTAGCGTCATGTTGAATCCCGCACGTAGCAGAGTAGGCAGAGGGAACCTAGTGTTAAGACACTCCGTTCCTTACTAGCCCCCGAATTCTGTGGGAATAGCGTATTGAGTGACGGAACTCAATGTCGCGCTTTGCTTTGTTACCGAAGCTAAGAAACTAAAATATTAAATATTTCATTTTCTTCTCGTAGTCAGAGAAAACGAAGAAAAAAGAAAATAGATACAGTGTGAAGCTAAATTAAGTGATCTTCCTCGTTATCAAGTCTCGAGTCAAGGAATGGAATCCATAACCTGTGGCGTTTGCAGTTGCACGCGCACGCTTGTGCCCCTGCATCACATTGGGACATTTTCATTAATAGTTCTTATTTTCATTAATAGTACTTATTTCTATGATATGTGTATACATGTTAGGCGTATCGTATAACGCCTAATACGTAGAGGTACATGTACACGTAACTACTGAAATTAAATACAGTTTTGTATAGAAAGCCCGGTCTCGAAGGAATAAAGAAAAAAGATGCATTTATCATTGGCATCAGACTCTCTGCCTGAAGAGGTTTCTGCAGAAAAGGAAAATTTAAAATTCTGCCCGGTGACGTCTGTTCACGTTGTAGATAATTTTCATTTTTTAAATTAATATTAAGTGACAAACTTTGCAAGTCTACTGCAGAAAACCTAGTAAACAGCGCACACAGCAGGATAGGCAGAGGGAACCTAGTATTAAGACACTTCGTTCTCCACTTTTCGCCGAATTTAAAAGCCATTGCGTGTTGAGTTGCAAGATTCAACGTCCTGTTTTGCCTTGACACAGGTACGAAAAAATCGAAATATAAATTTAAATAAATATTTAATTTCCTCGAGTGGAGGTTGAACCCACAACCAGTCGCGTTTACAGTCATAGTTTGCGCCCTTGCGTCATAACTGCCCTCGAATTATAATAAATACGTATAATTGTTATAATTCATCGTTTATTATATGTTAATAGGTATGTTATTTTAATTCTAATATTACTGTATGTTAAAATTTGTTTGAGCATATTTCGCCCTTTTTTATTGCATATATGCACTAAAATCCGATATCTAGTCATAACCATCACCTAAATGTATGAGTTCATATCAAATTCTAGATCGTTCAGTTCAACTCAGTTCTTAATTTATGGCACTTCGAGCGTGCCCTTCTAAATCGTTAGTAATAACCAATTTATTAGCAGAGTCGACATCAACAATAATTGTCTATTTCTCATTTAATTGAATTTAAAGATGTTATTGAGATTTTATTCAGATATAAAAATATATAATAATTTTTAAATTACCAATATTTTCACACCTAGCAACATATCAATGTATTAACCGCATCAAATTGCTCTTGTTTAAATAACTTAAGTTAATAAACTAAAGTATTCATTATTTGATTATAATGGTTACTTGCATTACTTTGAACAAGAAGCAAATTAATTTTAAATGATTACTAACTTATATTACTTAATAACGTTCATACAGAATATATTATATTTTCATTTTACAATGGCAGCAAATTTCGTACATCAAATTTGACGGTTTGAACTTTGACAGCTGTTATTTAAATTTTGTTGATTCTCAGTATTTTGTAATCCTTTTTTTTTTGAATAAATTTTAAGTTAAACAAAAAAAAACCTAAAAATAAAGAAAATTTACACGTATTCCTTTTACTATGTCAAAAATGGATAATATTTTGTACGTGAAAGGAATGAATCTTGTAAGTATACTTTTTTATTTTAGTCTTAAAAGATAGTTGTTTATGTCTACAATAGATTATACAGTGTAAATATCTCTTCACATATTATTCTAAGAGTTCATACATTTTTGATTATAAATTAAAAGTGTGACAATAGTGAAGGCAGTCTAATTTTAACCAACAAGTTTTTTGTCATTTGCGCTTATAAAACAAACTTTCATATTTTAGTCTGAATCCGAACGAGATGATGAAGAAGAAGAAGACATCTGGGATGATAGTAAACTAAATGATGCTTATGATAAGGCTTTAAGGATAGCTAATGCGGAGGTTGCTAAAAGAGTTGCTATGTCAACTAATACAGCTCCAAAAACTGAAAATGGCAAGTACCTACCATTTAATATGCCTAAAAATCATTTTATACAGAAATATTACAATTTAAAATAACTACATTCCTTTTAAAAGTCCATATCAATTAAAAAGTTTCATAAGTTATCGTTATTAGTGAACAATATTTACTAAAAACTAGATAGAGTTCTTTATATAGTGAGACTTTAAATGCAAAACTCCGCCACTCAACGCACAATCTCTCAATAATTGACCAGTTTACATTTGGAATAGAGTGTCTTAATATTAGGTTCCCTTTGCCCTTCTATATACAATATACAGTGTGGAGCTAAAATATTTTCCAAAATTTTCAGATCCTAAATCGAAATCTCAGTCTAATACAAAACCACAGAAGAAAGATAAATCACAATGGAAAGCTGGCATGCATTGTCGTGCTGTATATGAGGGAGATGGTATTGAATATGAAGCGCTGTTGCTAAGAATTATTAATAACAAGGAGTGTGTTGTTAGATTTTTAGGTAAGACTATCATATTTATGTAAACATTACTAACGTGTTATTCAGACATGAAAGAAAAAAACCTATATGTTAACACAAACAAAATATGTATCCGGGCCCAAAATCATGCTACTGAAAAACTGTCTTAGTGCTTAACTAATGAAATATTACTAACTTTAATAAATTAATTAATTTAATGTGTTCTGTGCCATACATAACTTTTAGTTATTTCCATTTGCAGACATAAAGCCTTGTGTAAAAGCTAGTTACTTAAAAATCTCTTTGTCACGTTTTACAGGATATGAAAATTCTGAAATAGTACCAATTTCCTCACTCAAGTCATCATTAGGTAAGACAGAGAGAACACACCAGATTGAAGATGCATTAGCCGATAAAATGGATGATTATAATAAAAATAATTTGTCCAATGTTGAAAATATGGAGTGTAGCGATAGAGCATTGAGTCCTGGTAGTACCGGTAAGCTTTAGTATTTTTTATTTTATTTTTTTATAGCTTCACTCTGTACATTCTGGACATTTAGGTGACCCTGCACATAACAGGGTCAGGTGACCATGTATGTGCAGGGTCACCTAAATGTCACTCTGTTGACCACTTTCTACCGTATTTTCAAGACTTTTCATGTAGAAAGGACTTTTCATGTAGAATACCAGAGCAACAAAATGAAAATATTAGAATTCCAATAAAGAAATTTTATTTTAAAATCTCAAGATATAAGCAATAAACAAGCTACAGGGGATGCTATTTTGGATGAAACTGGCAGAAAAGAGTACTTGAAAAGTAAACCTATTAAAATAAATATTAATAACATAATATTAGATTCAAACAGAAGTGGCAAATGGCAAACACTTTCGATTTTTTTTCACTACCGTCATCACCCTCGGACGCAGTATCCATGTTATACGTAATTATTTAAACCTTTAGTAACTTTACTCTCGAAATTATATATATACATATATAATTTCGCAAGTATAGCATATATATAAAGGTACATATTAGTTAACAATATATGCATTACTAACAAAAAAATATCGTCAACCTAAATAAATATTTTTTCACATTTCAGTGTCATTTCAAAGAAAAAAGAAGTCCGGTAAGAAGAAAAACAAACAGAAACCAATGAATGGTTTTAATTTTCCAGAAATGCCAATGCCAGATCTAGCTCAATTAAGAAATGTAAGTAAATCATTTTATATATAAGTTAAAACATCTTATAAACCTATGAACGCCGACTGCACGCATGAAAAAGCATTACTATTGTCACGTTCCGCGTTAGACGAGAGTGCGAGCGAGACGGCGGAATAAGCGATAGTGAGACACGATCAACTTATCCGTTCCCATTGTGACTTGTAATTAATCTTTAAATAACAAATATTTTTTTATTTATTTCTCTCATTTTAAAGTTACTTTAAGACCTATTTTGAGCAATATATTTTTAACTTGAATATTCTTCTTACTGAACATACTTATTTCTATTTTAAAATATTTATATATAAATCACTTTTGTAATTGTTTTTTGAATTGTTTACTGTCTAATATTTAATATTCTTTTACCTAAGGCGTTTTTTTTAGAATATATTGTCTATATAAATATATATTTTTTTACTATTTTAATTTTTCTTCCATTTTTCATTGTCTCCCTGGCATACCAGGGAAAGCAGAGAGAATATCAAGCATATCTGCATTATGTCTTTACAGAATAAGGAATTGAAAATAATTCTTGTGGATATCAAGGATTTATAGAATTCCACAATGAAATGAATGATAAAAGTCAAGTTGATTCTAATCAATTCAAATATAGGCATTCCTCCAAGTAGAAATCGATACCACAACCTTCGTGTTTACAATAAGAAGCTGCCCCATTACGCCTATCGCTCAGCGTCTTATTGTAAAAAAGTGATTTTGTGATTGTTTTGGGCTCTATTACATTAATAAAGGCTCGCAATAATTTTTTTTTTATTTTTATCATCATATTTTTTTTATCTTCCATGTGTAGACAACGATACTTTACGATTTATTAATTAATTTTTAAGTTTATGCAGATTATACACAGTTGGTCTATATTAAAAAAATAAGCTAAATATGAATCTCTAGTATTTAATATGCTATTATTTATTTTTAGCTAGGAACCATGGATATGCCGATCCCTCCACCGCCATTGGGTCTAAACAGTGGGGTAGACAACGAAGACCAGGCGGTCTCCTCGATGCTGCTCAGTTGGTACATGAGCGGTTATTACACTGGGCTGTATCAAGGCATGAAAAGGTATTTGTTTGATTATTTTTATATATTTGTTTTCTTCTAAGGAAAATATTTTGGAATGTATATTTTTTTTATGTAGTGGAAATCGAACCTGGCCTCTTGATAATATCCAAGTACTCTTGAGTCACAGTTGATTTTTGAGTGTGGAACTTCTTCTTTCTCGAAAAATCTCATTTATAGATGCTAATAATAAAAATAAAAATTGTGATGTAGCTCTGTAAGAGTTGCAGGTTCGAGGCCTGCAACATTGAAGTTATAATTTTTTGAATATTTTCTTAAGATTTAATTAAAAATGTTTAATATAATTTAATTTTTTTAAGTTTCTGCTCATTTTGGGTCACAATAATGTAAATCTTTCTTACATTGTTGTGACCCAACTAATTTGGTAAAGCAAAAAAAAATACTGAACACTCTTAAAGAACTATATACTTATAAAGGTGCACTGTTTTATTTTACTTATAAAAAAATCTTATAAAAAAATTATTATTAAGCTTCAGCCGTCGTGCGACAGTTGCACAAGGTGCGATGTGGACGTGACGCTCGTGGGGAGACGCGCGCTTTTGCTCTTGCTCCAAAAATTGGGTCTCATACTTTTTTATAACAAAAAAAATTAAAATTAAATCAGCTTCACGCTGCATCCCGCACGCAACAGGGTAGGCAGAGGGAACATAGTGTTAAGACACTCCGGTCCCCACTTTCTACCGAATTCTAGAGGCACGTGCACGTGTTGAGTGGTAGAACTCAACGCCGCGCTTTACTTCGACACCAGAGCGAAGAAATTGAAATATAAATTTAAGTAAATATTTTATCTCCTCGAGTGGAGATCGAACCCACAACCAGTCGATTTTACAGCCACACTTTGTGCCGCTGCGCCACGACTAGCCATTAATATAATCATTTTAATATAATTTATTTATTTACAGGGCTAGAGAGGGGCACACTCATTAATCAAAGGAAAAGACAACTTTTTTTTAAATACTTTATTTTTAAGTCACATAACATAATAAACTAAAATAAAAATAGAAAATGTTGTTATCATTTAAAAATAAATTAAGTTATGCCTCCGATGTCTGTCTTTAAACTATTATATGTACAAAATATACATTTTGATAAGTCAATGTTGTTTTTATTTTTTTATTTTTTGTTTGGTGGGTTTTTGTTTGAGGACAATGTGCTAAGTATTTTTGGCTCATATTGTATCCCATATATGGCAGTGTATGCAAAAGGAACCTGGCGTTAAGACACTCAAATTTCCTTCCCACCAGTTGGAATTGAACCCACATCATCACTTCACTCCGCTACAAACGCCTCAATTCAACGAAATGGAATAGATTTCCCTTTAGGAATTTTATGACTGTTTTGAACCTTGATCGATTATTTCGATTTAAGTTTTTAAAATGAGAGAATAGAATGTTAACTAAATTGGTTGTAATTTTTTTTCAACAGATTGAATAAACAGTAATCACTGTCAACCCTAGGTTCCTCTGCCTACTCTGACATAAAAATAATTTATGTAAATTGAATTCTATATATTTCATCATTTATATATAATATCTTTCACTTATATTATCTGAACAAGAGAGCCAACCCTTAGAGCCTGTCCACAAAGATTGTATATGCCTATTTTTTCATAGACAATAATACACTAGAGCACTTTATAATAAAAAAAAATAATTTCAATAAATTGTTATGCTTTTTTTTATTATTTTAATTAGATTTTATTAAACAGAGTTCTCTAATTTATTATTGTCTTGTTTTATCTTTCGATGGGCTTAAATCATACGACTGCCTAATGATGTAAAATATTTAAAAAAAAATTTTAAATGACTAGCTACAATTTAAAATGTCAATATAAATGTTTGAATTTGAGGAATCGATTTTTTGTTTAATATCGTTTTTTTATAATTTACGATTATTATCAATGTATAGGCTGTCATTATTTTAATTTTTATAAAAGATAAGATTATAAGAAAGTATTAACAATATCTATTTTTAAACTAACATGTTTTAGAGTCCGTACATAATCTTTAACAAATTATAATTTGTACAAAATAAAATTTAAGTTGCTTTTTCAAAATTGTTTTGATATTTGTTTCATGATGTTTCAGTGTTATAATTATATAAAATAATTAGAGATTTACCTAATTTGAAGTAGCAACATATAATGGATATTAATATTCAATTGTTAAAAATCAGAAACTCAATAATAAAATAATATATATTTAAACTTAAATTAATTAAACATGGCAAAGAAGTCTTACATATTAAAAGAAATTCGAAGTTCGAACAGTATTTACAATAAATACCATAATTTACAGAATACAGATAAAATATCTTATTTTTTTATATAAGCGCTTTTATATTTATTATTATGCAAATCAAAATAAATTGACAAAATAATATTAATAAATTAAAAAAGTTAAATCATTAACTTTTATTTATTATAATAATTGTGACCTTTAGCCATACAGTGACGTTTCCGTTTTTCGAAATAAAACGTATTTTTTTAGTATGATTCAACTTAGTATAAATCGAAATTAAATTATAATTTAAATAAAATTTTATATGATTTATATATCAGAAGTCATATTTTTTACTTATATTTAAAACGGATACATTTGAAAACAGCTTACAAAACACGTTGACCTTGATTTTTGTTGTATTTAAAAATGAAATGAATGCGTCATGTTGATCAATTTCTTAATTATTAATACAACATCCTTTAAATATATTAGAATATAATATAAATTATTTGAAAATTTTTAATTTACATTTATCTGTCAAAAAGTTGCAAAACTGTATTTGCTTTTAAAAATGTAGGAACTGTTAAGGCAAACGTTGGCATACAAACATTAATTTAAAAAAGTGCATTTTTTTTTAATATTTACAAAATACTAATTTTATTATCGAATTATTTTAGTCAATATTATAAAATTTATTATTAAAGTTATACATTTAATAATATGATTTAATATAAATATATTGTAACATGGATATTTGTTTTTAATGAATACTTTTAAGTATTAGTTAAACCAGCGTGCTAAGTTCGTGCGCGTCGTGGCTGAGGTCTACGGTGGCGGGCGGCACCCCCGCCGCGTCCGCTGCGCCTCCTGGCGGAGTGCTCGTCGGTGGCCTGGAATAGAGATGGAAAAATGCATTACATTATTGTGATTATTGAGATATTTAGCGCGGCGTTGAGTTCCGCCACTCAACACGTAATGCCCCAAGAACTTGGCGGAAAGTTGTGAATGGAGTGCCATAACACTAGGTTCTCTCTGCCTACCCTGCCGCGTGCGGGATACAGTGTGAAGCTGATTTTTTTTAAATGCATTACTTAGGTTTATTTTAGAGATGGGATAGCGCCTGACTGTAAAGATGGTTGTGAGTTCAATCGCTGAGGAATGATTATATTTCACTTATTTTCAAGACATCATCATTATCTATATTTAAAATATATTTTTTTTAAACAAATTACATAAGGCGCGATATTTTAAATTCTGTTACCCAATACAAAATATTAAAAAAAGCAACGAAAATGGCAAACTAAGTTTGTATAACCAGCATAATATATTAGAAGAGTTTAAATATTCAAGTATATACAATATTTATTCTTGTGGTGTAAAATAAACGGCTTGCAAAAAATAATGCGGTTTCCATACCATACTCGTAACTGGTTGTGTATTCAAGTGAACAAAATGAGACTTAAGTATGCAGCGTACATTCGATCTTATTATAAAAGAAAGATTTGTGGAATATCATATGTTACTTGACAATAATACATATATATGTATGTATACTTTAGCTGCTTTTTTTTAAAATTTTGTTTGTCAAATATATATTTTTTAAATAACAACATATATCTCATACAGACTATAAATACAATGATTATAGAATCGATCTCAACTTGGATATAATATTATTTTTTAATTTTGCCGATCTCACAAACAACGTGCAACTTTGACAATAACATCGGGTCACAAAATTGGACAAAGCGCGGAGAAGGAATTATCTTAACACTAGGTTCCCTCTACCTACCCTGCTATATAGAAGAAACACACGTGAAACCTTTTTAGAAATCCTTAAAAATATAAACCAAATTTACCTAATAATATAAGGGCCGCCCTGTTGCAAAAGCGTAATAGGATGCGTGTATTGACCAGGGGCGGTCATACTGTGAAAACTCAAATTTCCCACATTATTATTTAAATGGCCGTTCATTATAACACCGTTTGAAGTGTTAACAGTACTAGCGTTTAAGTCTTGAGTGCGAAATGCTTTAACTAAATTAGTTTTTTCTTTTTGCCATACGAAGACGTTGTGGACCATCGCACAGCCGCAGAATACAATTCCAACTCCGATGAAAACAGATGTCACTATGGCGGGTGTTGAGTGGAATTGGATGAATGTGTAGAGTATTATACCTGGAACGAGAAATATTATTATTATTAAGTTATTATGTTATCATATTATTATAAGGTTATTTTTGAGCCAGTTGTGGCGCAGAGGCACAAAGTGTGACTGTAAATCGACTGGTTGTGGGTTCGATCCCCACTCGAGGAAATGAAATATTTACTTAAATTTATATTTCCATTTCTTCGCTCTGGTGCTGAGGCAAAGCGCGTCGTTGAGTTCTGCCACTCAACACGCAATGCCTCCAGATTTCGGCGGAAAGTGCGGAATGGAGTTTCTTAACACTAGGTTCCCTCTGACTACCCTGCGGTGTGCGGGATAGTGAGATTGTAATTTATTTGGGGAACGTAAAAACATTTAAATGTAGCTGGATTTAAACTCGTGCCTCATTGGAATCTTTCAAGTGTCTTTTAATTATA
Organism: Heliconius erato x Heliconius himera; assembly: GCA_013421005.1. Classification (NCBI taxonomy): domain Eukaryota; kingdom Metazoa; phylum Arthropoda; class Insecta; order Lepidoptera; family Nymphalidae; genus Heliconius; species Heliconius erato x Heliconius himera. The sequence continues at coordinate 735 of JAATLQ010006274.1, read as the reverse complement.
AAGCTTTTTTAATTAAAAATATGCATTATATTTTACATTTAAATGAAGAATATTACACAGTGTGGTCAACAATGCGTGGCCGCCCTTAGCTGTAGATACCTGCGCAGATATGATTTTAGGATTTTTTCTTACTTTTGAATTTTGATTATTTTCTTGTTGACCGTACTGTACTATTTAGAAATTTTGGATTCTTAATTAACTTATAATTAATTTAATTCAAATTTAGTACAATGTAATAATCAAAGATTGAAATAAAAAATCTACAAATAAAGATTAAACGTTAAGTTATTACTTTTTAATTAAAACACAAATAGCGTTCTCTCGAGAAATGCTCATTTTTATTCCTCTATCAACAGATGTTCGTTGAAACATGTTGAATCATGTTAAAGTCCATATTCATAATGGCCTAAGATCCCATCGTTTAAAACTGTAGGGATTAGATTTTCTAATGAAACTAATATTTAAGAATGATACATGATAGTAGAATAGATTACACTAGGGTTGCCCAAAAAAATCCTGCCGCAATCACCTTTAATTAATGTTTTTCGTAACTCGTTTTTGGAGAAAATTGTACTCATATGTTTTTTATGTGAATCGCACATCATTTGAAAGAAAATCGCATAAGGAATTGGAAAAACAATGGTTGCCAGCTCTCAGTCTGCCGCAAGTCCAAGGTTGCCTGGTTTAAAGAGGTTACTTAATGTGAATATTTGCACTCATGTGTTTTTTTAATGA